>LBNU01032137.1:106931-128063 GCA_014162995.1 Artemisia annua | reverse complement strand
TCTAGGAATAAATCCTCGTTCCTAATATATCTCACGCTCCTCAATCCAATTTAACATGCTTTAAAGTTTTAAAACGTTTCAGGCTCTAAAAATAGAAGTTTGGCTAGGATTAGGTTTTAGGAAAAATACCAGGTGTTACACGAGCCACGAGTCGGGGCTTGTTGAGGCACTCGAGAGGAGTTGGGACCAGGTTGTTTGTTAGTGGATCTCGCAACAGGGGTGGAAGACCGAATACGAGTATCATTATTCCCATGAAGAAATTTACACCGAGAACCATAGGTACATGATCCACGTTGAAAATTACGGCATAGGTCAACTTTTGAATGTGATGTGGAACTTGTTTTAGGATCAGTTGTATTGGTAGCAATCAATACAGTGGGGGAATCCGAAGTAAGGTGAGTCGAGGATAGTGCATGCGTGAGGTGCTTCATATTAGTTTCTTCCAAAAGTACCATGGATCGCACTTGATCAAACGTGGGCAGTTTTTCCCTATGACGAATGATGTGTGCGATTTCCGGAAACTTAGCCCTAAGTCCATTGATAGCATAAGTTACAAGACTCGAATCACTTACCGGGGAGCCAAGATTCTCAAGACGATCTGCCTTGGATTTGATCTCCTGGAAATAGTCATTGACGGATAGAGATCCAATAGCCATATTCCGAATTTCATTGTCCAATTGAATAACACGAGAGGCCTTGTTATCATGAAAAAGAGCTTGTAGCTTCGCCCAAACCTCATGAGCATTGGTGGTGTCATCAATGACCATGTCAACCAACTTTGGAGAGATCGTGGAATACATCCACATGACCACGAGGGAGTCGTTGGTCTCATGATACGGATCAGTTTGTGAGGTGCTAGCAGCCGCTGGTTTGTCAAGATGATGGACGACATCATAGGTTCTACAAAATTGTTTAAAAAGGTTGCTCCAAGAATTATAATTTAGTTTGTCTAGATCAAGGGGTGAGGGGATACACGCCTTGATGCTAGCGATTGAATAAGCCTTATCAATCGGTTGTTTTGGTGGTTGAGAATCTCCCGTCATGATGCTATGACAAGAAGCGAAGCAAAGCAAAGCAATAATTAAGCTTAAAAAATAAAAAACTGCAGCAGTAGCACGAAGGGAGGAAGAAGGCGTAAAAAAAATTAGGATTTAGGATCTTTAGGCTGTGATACCATATTAGATTTAGGTTAATTCCCCTTAATCCATTCATTAGCATTCCTTGTGAATATATAATACCGAAACTTACATAAACCCTTAATGGGTTGGGCTAATAACATTAGACATAATAATAATGGACTAATACTAATATTCAACTAATAATACTCAGCTAATAATAAGTGTGTTTGTTTATTATTAGACATAAGAGGCAAAAATGACTTTTTTCCTCTTTAATTTCGTAGAATTTATCTACCTCTTCTTTCGAAGACAAGGTTTTGTAGATTAGACATAAAACATCTGAAAAAACAAACATAAAAGTTAATGTGATATGGTAAAAAAAGCGTTTTAGCAAAGTTTAAGTTAGGTCCGATTTGTTTCCGACTACACCAATACCACATTTTCGACAAGAATATCATTGTAAATTTTACTTTCCTTGACTTGATTGTCCAAAATAAGTTCTTGTGATACGAGTTTTGTGAAAAATACTTGCTCCGCATTCTCTTAAAAAGTGGACAATTATTTGGGAAGCGTCGAGACACTTCATAACACGATAAACAATAACGTCGAATCGAAAACCAAAACTGAACCGAACAAAAAAAAAATATGTAATTCGGGTTATTCGGATCAATATGAAAATCAAACCGAACTCAAATTAAGTTTTTGGTTCGGTTAATTGAACGAATGTACACCCCTCAATAGTCAATACAATGCACCTTTCAATAGCTCAAATAAGTTGAATGGGCCGAACCGTCAAAAGGTTACTAAAAGCTCTAAATTTAGATCCAACAACAATCATAGCCTTTAGTCCCACTCCCAAACCAGTTGGGGCAGGCAAGTTCTTCAATTTAGATCACTTAAGATCGTTATTTCAAATAGTAGATATTGAAAGTGAACTATCTACAAAAGATGCAAAGAGAAGTGTTAGCAAGCCAATACGGCTCGATTCATTTTGTGTCCCATAAAACTACCTGCTTTAACCCGAAATCATATCCACCAGGTACGCTACCAAACCGCGTCTGAAGGGGCATGCATTACAAAAAATGCTGAATAGCAAGTGGAGCACATGACCCAAAACTAAGTCCATTCTCATCAAAGTTATATTGCAACATGCCAACTGATTAACAAAATTTTGCATGTATCGGCATGTAGAACCGTAAACAAGTTCCCTTGAAACTTACTAACCGATCCAAGACTGGAGTCACACGAACTAGCCTAAATTGTTATGTGATGATATTCATGATACATAGATTAAAAGGAGTACGCCGTTTGTTAAATAGATATAATCATTTAAATAATTGAGTTTATGTACACTAGAACACATTACAGTTGAAGACCATTTACCCATGAATTTGAATTTGAACCCTCTAATATAAATCACGACAGAAAGGCGAATCAAAAATAGAAACTCCGGAAAAAAAATGGGGGAGAGGTGAAGTTTAACATTCTGTGCCGCTATTTTAATACTGGGCAGGTGGTGCTAAAGATTCGGCTGATCGTCGGGCAGTTTGTGAAGAAACAGATGACTTATCTGATCCACGCACATTATATCTTTCGTATACCTTTTCACGGTTTTCTGACCACCATGTCTCAGCTTGGTGTTCTCCGAATCTTCTTCGGCTGCAGTTACAAATATAGTATTACTCATCTAAGTATGTACAGTTAAAACAACTGCAGCTACAAACATGGTATTACTAATTTAAGTATGTTCAATCTACAAGTTTATACCCAGTCGTTTTAACAGAAGTTTATGATCCAATAATCAACTGATGACTGGCTAACTTTTCTAAGAAAATAAATCATACATACAGATTTAAATGAGTTTTAATTATGAATATAATCCTGTTACCTCTTTTAATGATGCAAATACTATCATTGCCTATTTTGACTATGCAAAATCATGCTTATTTACTATTGCCATAAATAAAAGACCTCTAAGTTTGTACCAAGTCAAAAGTTATAATTCCATGTAACAAAAATTTTGTGCGGCTTAATAGTATCTGTTTTCACTTTCCTGAATTTCGATATTGGATATCCTATTTACTTTCATCATTTCATTGTTGACAAACTTTCAAGCTAAAGTTACATATTATCCAGTACAGGGTATTTCGGCATTTGGCTGATAGTCAACACTTCTTCTCTACTGATGTAATTTATTTCCCAGCTTTGAGGAACAAGGAGAATGCAATATTAACATATTAAATGCGGCGTATCACGCATTATTAAATTATATAGTCGCCAATTGACATGACTCTTTATTTTAGCCTGCTAGAGGGTATTTGTGGCATTTGGCTTGACAGTCAACAGTCAGCACGTCTAAGAGCTATAATTTATGGGAATTGATTTGCACACTCCTAAATCTTATTGGGACACTCTACTTTATGCATTAAACATTTGTACTTTAAGTATTATCTGCTTTAACTGCTTATACATTAGAGTGTCCCAATAAGATTTAAGAGTGCAAATTACTTGCCATAATTTATACTGCAAGATTTATGGACTATGAGAATAATTAACATGCTAAATATGATTTTTGATAAGTGGGTAATACCTGAAGCGCACTCGTTTAAGATCTCTGGTTCCATCACGTAGAGCCACAAGCGTTATGTACACACCTGGCTCATACTGTTCTATCCATTCGGCTTCAACTTGATCAGGGGTATTATAGGTATTACTATTATTGGATGTTGGACTTCTAGGCTTGAACCCATTATTCTGCGCTTCTTGGGAAGCCGCATGATCTGACATATACTTGTTTCCCATATCCACACCTGCGCCTCCTGCGCCGTTGAGAGAGCTGACATCTGAAAAAGCATCGTTTCCATTAGACATTCGTATTGGTTCCTTGGTTTCGGAGAATCCGGAGAATGTTCCAGTGGGGCTCAATGCTTCATTTACAGAAGCAGATGTTCTATCCATTGGAGAGGTCAGGTAAGAACTGTTTACTAGGTTGGATTTTGGTTGATCATCTCCAGTTGTATCAGAATTGAGAAGAATAGAACTCGATTCCAGACCGTTTGGTATTTTGATGCTGTCAAGGTCATAGGATCCAGGTGGCAATCTCTCTGCCATATCTTTAAGCTGCAATATATACCAAAATAGCCATTAAATCACACATGATGATGTGGATATGATATTCATGTAGAAGTTTGTATTCAAGTACACAAAAGCTTGAGTAAATTCCGCCAACAGTGTTGATAGAAAGAAATTCCAAACATAAAAATTCTACTATTAAATAGTGACAAAAATGGAATTTAGGCATTCTGAATGCCACACAGGGAAATGCTTCTTTAAGAAAAAATCAAACATTTATTAACACCAATCTTTATATAACAAACACTCAATTTACCCTATAAACAAGGAATCTGTGAATCTTAACATGGAAAGTATATGTAATTATTCTATGTTGACATCAAAAAGTTACGCGTTTACTAGTAAATGTTTGGTTTTTAATATGGTAAACTTAAAGCATTATTACATTTTGAACTATCTACGTTATATATGAACTTATAAACATACATTATAGATACAGAAAATATTTCATACATAAAAATAGTATATCATTACAAAGATTACTAAGACCTTTAACATGATCACAATATTAGATATGAAAGTTATTTAATCATTTATGATTGTTATAAATAAGTTCCAATAACTATTAGGGCTTTTGAACAAAAAAAGATAAACTTAGAATTTAAAAAAGAAATCTTCAATTTCGCTATTCTTCTTAATTCAAAACTTTTCTAATATTTTTAATACTCCACATACTTAATAAGTACTAAGGATAGAAGTATTGATTATTTCATGCAAAATAAAACATTACAAAGATCTCATCCAAACCTGTATAGTGAGTAAAGTTTTGAATATTTAATTCTTTATTTTCAATCTACATTTATGATTGCTGTAAACAAAGGCTATAGATAATCAATTATTATATGTATTAAGTATTTAGAGAAGCATGAAGAAAAAAATTGTCGAGCTATTTTACTTGCATTGATAAAGACACACTAAAAACCATCACAAGTTCTTTTAAAGATAAATTTGTATCTATTTACTTCAAAGTCATGTTGGTTTGATAATAAATTAATAAAAAAGCAACCTTACAATGATGAATCTTTCTAAAGTAAATCTCGATTTACAGTGGAGAAAAAGACATTTAATTCTTAGTCATATATGTGTAAGGGCATTGCAAGTATATAAATTGGCATGAAAATTGTAATATGTGTATGTTGAATAGTTCAGAAAATGATGTGATTATCCAATATGTCATGAGGGTTTAAAAAGAATCAACTTAGAGAAACCGTATGAAATTCACCTTGAACCTTTATAAGTTAATTTTTTCCTGTTTAAAAGTTCTATTATCTATAATGGAAAAATGGTCAAACTTGAAAAAGTTTAGTCTTGAAAGTTGAGTATTGAAAGTCAAATGTGAGAGAAAATTAATGTAATTAATACTCTTATTAAAACACCCCATTACTTAAAAGTACAATGATTATTCACATTGTACAACCAATTAAAAACATATCTACCAAATTAAATACAACCAATTAAAACACAAACCGGGTTGACCGGGACGCTTCAAACCCGGCGGGTTTACCCGGTTTAATTTGACCCGTTTTCGACCCAACCTAGCAAGTTGACCCGGTTTAAATCGACCCATTTTTCGACCAGAACGGTTCAACCGGTTGAACTACCCGGGTCGAACCGGGTTTCAAAACATTATCCATTACTTAATATAGTAACACAAGTGAACACCGTCAGTAAACACTTTTATCACGAATGCATGTATGAGACGTGGTTTTGAGTACAATGGGTCTCACAAGAGCATGGAAGGCCATTGTTGGGCCTGCGTAAGTTACAGATTTGACTTTTTCTATAGATGTTATATATCCTCCAAAGTAAAGTAAGTTTCTTTATCCCTTTTATGCTTTTTCTTAACTTTGACTTTTCTATAGCTGTTATATAGTTGACTTTTTTTGATTTGTTTGATTTCACCGCAGCAAAAATATTTCTGATAGACCAGAGATTTCACCGCAGCAACAAGATTTCCGATAGACTAGTAAACGAGTGACACAACATCGCTAATGATAACAAGAAAGAGTTAAATTATTGAAGAAATTTGGTGAAAACTGATGAAGATGAGATATTTGATGAGAGTAAAAGAGAGAGATAAAGTGTGTGTGTGCGTGTGTAAAAAAGTGTGAGTGTGTAAAGGGTAGGTTCTTAGGTGGGGGTTGTATAGTTACAAAAATGCCCCTCCGTGTTTTAATAAGGATTAATCTACTCCATTAGATCTTAAATGATTGGATAGTGGGGATTGGAGCATTTGTTCTTTGGATAATTTATGTTCCGTATAGAACTTTTGTCATAAAACAAAACCCTTATTAGGAATTTTACATTTCAAAAAAATCAATTCATTCCTTATTTAGTAATAATTTTATTTAAAAAAAATTATTTTCTTATTAGGTAACATTTTATATTTATCTATAACACAAGTAGAAGATAAATACAAAAAATATAGATAAGATATTTAAAAAAATATATTATTTTCTTATTAGGTAACATTTTATATTTATCCACAACACAAGTAGAAGATAAATACAAAAATATAGATAAGATGCAATTAACAATAGGATTAAAATTTTTAAATAATTATTTCAAAAAATTAGTAAAGGCGTCAAGACAAAACATATTTTGCCAAAGTTATTTTCTGTTCATTACTTACAAAAGAATTGTGATATTATTGTTCAACAAGTTCATTCAAGTGACAATTTGGCGGATCTATTTACCATGGCGCTTCTACCTCAACATTTAGGACATTGAACTACAACATTGGTATGCACCTACTCAAAGAGCTCAAGTGATGTAGTCATCAGAGGGAGATAATACGCGCTGCACTCTTTTTCCCTTAGTCATGGTTTTGTCCCACTGGATTTTCCTGACAAGGTTTTTAATGAGGCAGCATTTACTAAGCGTATTAGAATTGGGTGATGTCCAAATCTTCATCTCTTTTCTTATGATGTATATTCTCTTGAGAGTTAATATAATATTCATCATTTGCACTAAAAAAATTTCAAGTGTCAATATTTTGTGGTTAGGAAGATGAAACATGAAGAAATTTAGCTCAATATCATACCCCAAAAAGCAAATACATTTTAATTCAAGATAAATAAGCATAAATAGTAAATACACTCATGAAGTCACATGAAAAATAGAAACTAACTAACTAAGTCTTGATTAGTTAGGTTAAACGTTGACCTAACACAACCACTCTTCACTTTATTCACATATTGTCGATATAAATATCTTATAGAGTTTCGATACTTTATTATAAAGATAAGATACCAGATAGTACAAAGTTTATTGTTTAAATAAAAAGCACACTTTCATTCTAATCTTACATAACGTAACATCAAAGAAACTATTTTATCACTACTATATTTATACTTTTGTAGTTTTGTTTTAATATCTATACTATCTATAATGGAAAAATGGTCAAACTTGAAAAAGTTGAGTCTTGAAAGTTGAGTATTGAAAGTCAAATGTGAGAGAAAATTAATGTAATTAATACTCTTATTAAAACACCCCATTACTTAAAAGTACAATGATTTATTCACATTGTACAACCAATTAAAAACATATCTACCAAATTAAATACAACCAATTAAAACATTAACCGGGTTGACCGGGACGCTTCAAACCTGGCGGGTTTACCCGGTTTAATTTGACCCGTTTTCGACCCAACCTAGCAAGTTGACCCGGTTTAAATCGACTCATTTTTCGACCAGAACGGTTCAACCGGTTGAACTACCCGGGTCGAACCGGGTTTCAAAACATTATTCATTACTTAAAAGTACAATGATTTATTCACATTGTACAACCAATTAAAAACATATCTACCAAATTAAATACAACCAATTAAAACACAAACCGGGTTGACCCGTGACGCTTCAAACCCGGCGGATTGACCCGGTTTAATTTGACCCGTTTTCGACCCAACCTAGCAAGTTGACTCGGTTTAAATCGACCCATTTTTCGACCGGAACGGTTCAACCGGTTGAACCACCCGGGTCAAACCGGGTTTCAAAACATTATTTTTCGTTTATAACCTATAAACTTTTTTTTATCAATAAACTATATGTCGCTATAAAATCCCGTTGCTATGCACGGGTACTCGTCTAGTATTAAAAAATATATTTATATTGTAGTAAACATTGGTGTTTACCAATTGGTTTGTGTTCGTTCAAAAAAAATCAATTGGCTTGTGTCTCAACGTACTTTATGTTGTGTAAAAAGTTTCTCAATTAAATGGGTTTAAGTTATGCTTAAGACATATGAGATAGATTTGTAGTATAAATATTGTGAAATAGTTAAATTGTCGATCGGAAAAAAAAAATTGTCAGAGCCGTATATTAGGTTATGCGAGAGTGCCTTGCACGAGGCCTCAAATTTTTAAAAGCCTTGAAATATATATTTCGGTATATATTTTATCAAAATTCATATCCAACAAAAATTATTAAAGTTGTACGGTTTATTTTAAATCGTAAATATTTAGTAGATAAACCTTAAAATAGATCATCAAAATATTATATTTTTTATTTCAATAGTTGATATAATATATTTATATCATCAAATCTAGTTACCGTATAAATTTTCATACGCAGGCTCCGTTTGTTGAGATACGGTACCGATTTAGCTCATTGAGGTGAAGAAGCTTGCTAAAAATTAGACAAAAATACACCGTTGGTTCCTAAACTTTCCCAAAAATATCACCTGACACCCTAAGTTTTGATTTTAGTCCCCATGTGTCCAAAGTTTGGGGTTTTGAGGCAAAATGCTTCCCTTTGACCGTTTTCCCTTGGTCAACTTCTCCCCTCTCTTGGATCGACCATATACTCCAAAAAACGTTTTTGGAGTGTTTTGGTTTGTATTTATACCATCCTATGAATATTATAGATAATCCTTATAATTAAGTGTTGTAATTGGATCAAATTTGGTTTCCTTTTTCCCCCTTTTACCTTAATTCGGCCGCCCCCTATATCTATATATTTTTTTTTATTTTTTTTTTATTAAATTTTATTTATTACACTTAAAACCTTGTACTCTTGATATTTTATAAGAACCCATAATGAAACCCAACGTCTTACACGATAAATCTTCATTTTACGACAAACCGGAAAAATAATTATTTTCAAAACAAAGTTTCCAAAAATAGAATTTCACACTTAAAATTAATATAACCCATAAAACCGAACACCACATAATTTATTAACACTCCAAGCTCAAATAAAACTCGTTACGCAAAACACCAAACATAAAACCACACAAGTCATTTCTACACCACTAAGACGATCAAGATGAACTTATCTCCAAAACAATACCACCCAACTCACAAAAACAACATCACCCAATGGATTTAGTACCAACGCACACTCATAACCTACTTATATCTCTTCAATCACTTAAAGCATGCCAAACAAACTTCAATCGTGTCAAGACTATCATTTAAACGGACCTGCTAAAATCACGATTGTTACAGTACCCTTCTAAAATATGACCCAAATCTTGGCCTGGTCAAAAGCGTAGCCAAGATTTAGGTTGTGGATGATGCACCAAATCACAAATTACCAATTAACCACAATGTCAAAATTTTTATTAAAAAAAAAAAAAAAAAAAGGCAAATATGTAGCTGAAGTTTAAAGACTCATAAATAATCTCATTATAATATACGTAACGCTATAAACAACTACAATAATGAAATATATGTTGCAGGAGGGTGAATTTCCCGGCCAAGGTTTTAATCAACATTCCAAGGAAAGTTAAAATCATTAAATATATCGTGCTCTTTGACATAAAAATAGTTACTTATACTTGAAAATGGTTCTCTTAAAAGATATGAGTCGATTTTCAACATTGTAAAATAGCATATGTACACTAAGATACCGTCATATAGTTATGTCACGTTTTTTAACAATTTTAAGGGTCACGAAAAATATTCTTATAAATTATAGAAAACCCCGAACGAGCACAACATGTTGATAAGCTATTTAACAAAGCTAAAAAAATGATAAAGCTTTTAAAAGTCTGAGCTCTGTAATGCTGGTTGCCTTTTACTAAAGGGTTTGCCAATTTTGGTACTTCATGTTGTTTGAGAAGATACTTAATTAAATACTTACGAGTTCAAGTCCGGTTTAACAAATGTGAGATACATTAAGAGTGGATTAGGTTCTTGTGAATCTCTCTTGCGGAAGAAGTTTTCTTTCAATTGATGATTAGATGAGAAATTAGAAAACTTGTGAAGTAGAAGTAGACTTATAGGGTAGAGAGAATAAATTAGAGAGAGAATGTGTTGGCAATACTTGATATTTAAAAGACAAGGTATTTGTTTATAGACAAAACCCATAAATTTCCATCAGCACTTGGCACGCTGGTCACTCGCTGACGCACCACCCAACGCACCGGGAGTAATCCTGGAATTTGTTGAGTTTTGTTTATTAATGCCCGACTCTTGTTAAAGCCCAATTGCACGTCACCTTTGATATTTCCACTTACATTCCAACACTCAAAGCGTGATAAGGTCAATAAACTCAGTTAGGCAAGAATTATGTCTTCAAAATATTTAGTGAAGTGAAAACTAAATAGTTAGTGGGTTTGTCAAATTTGAAATAGAAAGAAAAGAACCATTGGACATTGGATGATGGTAATGACCTTTGAGTGTTCTCCAAGGGTTGGTTATTACCTAGCATCCCAAATTTTGAATTTCAAAATTCAAAATAAAAAGTAGTTGTTGGCGAATGAGTTGTATGATGTGATTTCATTGAGTGTGTAAGAGAGTGTATGAGGGAAAGTGAGTTGGCAACACAAATCTTGGAGAGGAAGGGTTAGGGATGTGAGTTGTCATTTAAATTTCAAATACAAAATAGAAGAGTTATGAGCGTGTGCGTAAATGATTATCTATTCAAATATTGAATGTTGAGAGTGTGTAGGAGGCTATGGTATGACACATTGTAAGAATGTGTAAGATATGTGAGTTGGCAATGAAGGTGTAGAAGTAACTTGGAGAATGTATAGATGGGGAAGGTTTATTCAATTTCAAATTTGAATTGAGAGAGAGAGAGAGAGAGAGAGAGAGAGAGAGACGGGGGTGATTAAAATGTGAGGAAGAAGATTAGTTGGAATATGGGGAACAGACATACAAGAGAATGTTTTCGAGGGATAAAATTGGATTATTTAACAAGGCATATATATCCGTCATCTAAATTGTGGAAGATAGGGGTGAGCAAAACCGCCCGAGTCCCGACAACCGACCCGATCTCGACATAAACCGATAGTTCCGAAACCGAATAATAGCTTCTTGGGTCGGGAGTCGGGATGGATTTTTAGCATTTTCCGAATTCGGGACGGGCCAAAAACCGACAAAAATACAAGAAAAAACTGACTACTTTCGGGACGGGCCAAAAAACCGACTACTTTCAGGTCGGTATTCGGTTTACGATTTAGGTGACTTTCGGGATCGGGATTAGTCGGGACGGGTCGGGTCGGGATCCGGGCCCGATGCTCAGCCATAGTGGAAGAGGACCAAAGACGACATGTTTAATAGATAAAGGATTTTTTTTTTTTATAGAAAAGTGGAAATAGGTGGTGGAATATAGAAAAGTTGAAGGAGCGTTTAAGTAAAATTGTTCATTTTTATCTAAATCCTCAAATCAATCCATGCATAAAATTGAAATTGAAACTGAAACCCTAGGTCGGTAGGTAGATGGGGATGTGGTCGAAGGCGGCGCGTGAGAAGCTTGAGAAGGAGTTGGATATTTGTCTAGATGTGTTTATATATGTTTTAGAATTTAAAGCCAACGATGTCATCAGAGCCGCGGCGGATAACATCAATGATGTTATGAAAGAATTGAGAGATATAATAATTTCATCGAAATCGGTCGATGACGACAAGGACGTGTCTTCGATAATCAAGGAGTGCAGATCAAAAGTTGTGAATCAGCTTCAATACATTTGTGATAATAATGTTTCTTCTTATAACGAGTCCTTTGTTCACATCAAATCTAAAATACACGAGGTATGTATATGTCTGTCTGTCTGTCTGTTTTCTACTTTATACTATAATAATAATACTTATTATTATTCCCTAATGATATTTATTTCTTTCTGCAGTATTTGAATGCGGATAATGACACTACTACTGGTAATTATATTTAATTAATTATCTTGTATACTACTACTAGTAGTTGTTGTTGTTGTTAAATAACTAGATTATGCTTCCAAAAAAGAATACTATTAAAAGTTTGCTTGGAAAAACAGCTAGAGGAGGAGGAGGTACAAGTAAAAAGAAGAAAGGAAAAGCTTCGCAACGTACCAAACGCGAGCTGCAACAGCAGAGAGATGATGAAAAGAAACTAACCGTTTGCTACGAGAAACAAGCGGCAGTTAAACAACTTTCCTGGGATTACCAAATAACAGTGCGATTCATCCAAAGTTTTGTCATCGGCAAGGAACACAAAGATACAATCCTCATTGACGCCTTCCGTAACATCTCTAATGGTTATCGTGATTTGCATAATTTCTACGCATATGAGGAGGAGGAGGAGGACAAGTGGTACCACCTTGACGTGTCTCGGATGATCAAGGAATACAAATCAAAGGTGGAGAAAGAGCTTCTACAAGTTTGCAATAAGGTTTCTCATCCCGCTGTTAAACAAGCTTTTACCCGCCACCTTGCTGATGTCAAGGCAGGCACTATTCCTGCTCAGGTTAACTTTTTTTCTTCTTCTTTGGATTGATGTAGCTAGTTGAATTTTTCTTTCATTTTTTAAAATCTATCATTTAACTGCTATTAATGTAGCTGATACAAATCTTTCTGAATCCTAATTCGCTCTCATGACTCATGTGCTAAATAATTTATTAGTGATTTAGGTTTATCTTTTCTGGGGTTTTTTTTTTTAATCATCTAGTTACTGCTACAAAATATGTTNAGAGAGAGAGAGAGAGAGAGAGAGAGAGAGACGGGGGTGATTAAAATGTGAGGAAGAAGATTAGATGGAATATGGGGAACAGACATACAAGAGAATGTTTTGGAGGGATAAAATTGGATTATTTAACAAGGCATATATATCCGTCATCTAAATTGTGGAAGATAGGGGTGAGCAAAACCGCCCGAGTCCCTACAACCGACCCGATCCCGACATAAACCGATAGTTCCGAAACCGAATAATAGCTTCTTGGGTCGGGAGTCGGGATGGATTTTTAGCATTTTCTGGATTCGGGACGGGCCAAAAACCGACAAAAATACAAGAAAAAACTGACTACTTTCGGGACGGGCCAAAAAACCGACTACTTTCAGGTCGGTATTCGGTTTACGATTTAGGTGACTTTCGGGATCGGGACGGGTCGGGTCGGGATCCGGCCCGATGCTCAGCCATAGTGGAAGAGGACCAAAGACGACATGTTTAATAGATAAAGGATTTTTTTTTTTTATAGAAAAGTGGAAATAGGTGGTGGAATATAGAAAAGTTGAAGGAGCGTTTAAGTAAAATTGTTCATTTTTATCTAAATCCTCAAATCAATCCATGCATAAAATTGAAATTGAAACTGAAACCCTAGGTCGGTAGGTAGATGGGGATGTGGTCGAAGGCGGCGCGTGAGAAGCTTGAGAAGGAGTTGGATATTTGTCTAGATGTGTTTATATATGTTTTAGAATTTAAAGCCAACGATGTCATCAGAGCCGCGTTGGATAACATCAATGATGTTATGAAAGAATTGAGAGATATAATAATTTCATCGAAATCGGTCGATGACGACAAGGACGTGTCTTCGATAATCAAGGAGTGCAGATCAAAAGTTGTGAATCAGCTTCAATACATTTGTGATAATAATGTTTCTTCTTATAACGAGTCCTTTGTTCACATCAAATCTAAAATACACGAGGTATGTATATGTCTGTCTGTCTGTCTGTTTTCTACTTTATACTATAATAATAATACTTATTATTATTCCCTAATGATATTTATTTCTTTCTGCAGTATTTGAATGCGGATAATGACACTACTACTGGTAATTATATTTAATTAATTATCTTGTATACTACTACTAGTAGTTGTTGTTGTTGTTAAATAACTAGATTATGCTTCCAAAAAAGAATACTATTAAAAGTTTGCTTGGAAAAACAGCTAGAGGAGGAGGAGGTACAAGTAAAAAGAAGAAAGGAAAAGCTTCGCAACGTACCAAACGCGAGCTGCAACAGCAGAGAGATGATGAAAAGAAACTAACCGTTTGCTACGAGAAACAAGCGGCAGTTAAACAACTTTCCTGGGATTACCAAATAACAGTGCGATTCATCCAAAGTTTTGTCATCGGCAAGGAACACAAAGATACAATCCTCATTGACGCCTTCCGTAACATCTCTAATGGTTATCGTGATTTGCATAATTTCTACGCATATGAGGAGGAGGAGGATCCCCGAGATGGATGTGAATATTGGAAAGATTGAAGTGGCTCTCCAACAACATGCGTGCAATTCAATGGTATACTACTTTAAAAGCTCTGATTATATCAATGTGCGCATTTTTCGGGTTTATGTAGTTTGTGATGTATGTACGACTATGTTTGTTATGGTCGGATCGCCACATTCTTCTGTCATGATTTAAAACTAATTAAAAAAAAAAACATATGAAATGAGATAGCAGCATATACCCACCCAGAAACATTGCAGAGTCTGAGACTAGAAACAGCCTTTTTAGAGACTAGTTGTGATTTTTCTTCTTGATGACCCATTTGAGAAAATGATAAGTCCGTTATAGTCAAAGCGTTTCCGCGTAAAATTTTAAATTTTAGTCAAACCGGGCACAGGGCGTAACAGCTTTCTTGTTTACAAGATCAAAATCGTAAAATCGGATCGGGATCCTAAGATCCTATTATAATGTCATTTTATTAATAATCTTTAAATATTATTCAAATCTACAAACTATTATATATTATAAACAAAAAAATTTATAAGTGTTTCATGAAAATGTTGTCTTAAATTATAAATATGAAATGTTTAAAAAGATTAACATGTTATTTTTTAAACTCTATGTAGTTTTTTTGTTTGCGGTTCGAGAAAAGTAAGATCAGATCAGATTAGATTTTAAGATTCTATCGTCAAGGTCGACATCTTATAAGATCTTAAGTTTGCTAAGATCATACATAAAATCTAGATCGCTTTTGCTTTATAGTATCGTAAAACTGTAAGATCTTAACAAATATGCTTTAAGCTTCCTGTATGTAATTAAAATATTGCAAATAACCCTCCAAAATCTAAAACCACCTGATGCTTTAGCCCTTCCAAAGTTCCAAACAACTTGCTGACTTGTTAATTTTAACCCAATACAACCCAAGCTACTAAAAAGCCCCTCACCAGCCCAATAAATCTGGCAGCCCAAAATCCCAACTGATAGATGAATAAATCAACATATAACAGTCATGTGCAAAAGGTTAATAACATGTAACCCGAATCAACCCTCAATCGATTGACTTTCCATAATATGAGAAACGTATATGACTCACTCAATGGTTATGACTATAACGGTGTCAAAGATCAAACTCTTGACCTTGTGCTAGTTAGATGTAAAGATGCCTCCACCCACTAACAACTGGATTACGCGCCATTATCGCATTATGATAATTATTATACACAAATGTATGTTATATATGCGGTTCTTCATGGAAAATAATTAGATTAGAAAAATGTCCAATATCTTTGTCAATAGTCTTAACTCTTCATTAATCGCGAAAGAAAAAAAGTAAGTTATTAGAAACTAGAAAGACTTTTTTACTTGTGTCTTTATTTCATCTTTAATCAAACTAAACATGTAATCCCATATGAAATGTACATTAAAAATGGAAAATGATTCATCTTTCTAAATTTTTCCTAACTCCAATAATATGATTACATGTGAAAAATAAATTTCAAGTGTCAATATTTTTGTGGTTAGAAAGATGAAACATGAAGAAATTTTAAAAAGATATATCACCACTCTTAAAAAATTTAGTTCAATATCATACCCAAAAAGCAAATACATTGTAATTCAGCATAAAAATAAGCATAAATACACACTCATGACACATGAAAAATAGAAACCAAGTCTTGATTAGTTTGGTTAAATGTTGACCTAACACAACTACTCTTCACTTTATTCACATTGCCGATATAAATATCTTATAGAGTTTCGATACTTTATTACTCGTATAAAGAAACATAAGTTAAAATAATACACCTTATGATAATCAAGATACGATACCAGATAGTACAAAGTTTATTGCTTAAATAAAAGCACACTTTCATTCATCTAATCTTACATAACGTAACATCAAAGAAACTATTTTATCACTACTTTNCTTTATTTATACTTTTGTAGTTTGTTTAGTGTATATATGAGTTAGGATCAAATGAGAAGAAAAACTAAAATGAGAAGGATGAGAAGAAACCACAACCACACATTTGAGATGCACCTACAAAAATAGATGCATCTTCCCTTAAATTTCTCCCTCTTATTTGAATTGTGTGGTTGGAAACTTTTCTCACTCTTCTCATTTTATTTTTTCTTCTTACTAGATCTATTTCCATATATATATATGTAAAAAAATACTGTAGTAAACTTTGGCATTATCAATCAGCTTGTGTCCCAATTGGGTTAATTAAATGTTGTGTAAAAAATTGTTTAATTAAATGTTGTGGGTTTAAGTCATGCTTAAGACATATGAGATAAACAAAAATTTAGGTTATAAATGTTATGAGATAGTTAAATTGTCGTTCAAAAAAAATATTGGTCAGACCCGTATGTGAGGGTGTGCGAGATGTGCTCTGCACAAGGCCACAAATTTTTTAAAGGCCTTGAAATATATATTTCAGTATATATTTGGGGCATCAAATTTCATTTCCAACAAAAATTTCAAAAGTTTTACAATTTATTATATGTCGTAAATATTTAGTAAAACTCAAGATAGATCATCAAAATTTATAAAAGGCTCCGTTTGTTGAGATACGATACTGGTTTATGAAGGTGAACAAGCTTGCTAAAAATTATCACCGCTATTGAAATAAATTTTCAACACTTTATAACTGAAACCTCGTGAATGGTGGTAAAATAAAGTAATTTTCCACATGAGTCAAGCACATTTATGCTCCCTTTTTTAAGCATCATCAATAAACTACATAAAAAAGTATGGACACTCAAGACAATTTAAGATTTATCTATATTTTAGAGACTTTTTAAACAAGTTATAATATTGTCCTTTTAATAATAATATAGTAGTTTAGTACACATCACTGAATATAAAAAATGGGACAAAGTTAAATATACACTATGATTGGTTTCGTCTTGTTTGACGTCTTCTTTTAGTTAACCACTATATAATGGATGGTTGTAGCTTGTAAGACTCTATATGATTGGATAAAAGTATATATATTTAATCTTTGTGGCTAATTATTCTTAGTTTTATTTTTATTTATTCTAATTACTCTTATCCGGTTAATTCATCTTTCAAGGAGACTAAATCTTCAAATTTAACGTGGTCGACAGGGACGGAGCCAGCTTATGCATTGGGTTGGCCAAGGCCCACCCAAAAAGAATTTTGGTTATTAGTATCTTGCATGTAAATTGCATATCTTTAGTCTCACAGTCTCATTTATCTATTTTTGGCCCATCCTAAGATAAAAAAATATATACCTCATCCAAACTATTTTGGACCCATTCAACTTGACATTGGAGACTTAAGTATTTTAGTATGGGAAGAGATCTAGTGAGAAGAGAAAATCAAATGAGAAGAGTGAGAAATATTCCTGGCCACACATTTCGAATAAGGAAAAAAAATTAAGTGGAGATGCATCTACTTTTGTAGGTGCATCTAAAATTTGCGGTTGTGGTTTCTTCTCATCTTTCTCATTTTAGTTTTATTTCTCATTTGATCCTTACTCATTTTAGTATTGCTAATTATTCATCTACACCCTTTATTTTATGGATATGTTATTTGGTTTCATGTATAACATTATATCACTATTTTTCACTTGTTGTGTATCGAAAGTTTTGGTTGGTTAATGTTTACTACTTTTAGTTTATACTATTATTAACAATATTTCTTAACATCATGATCGACAAGTTATATTGACTAAGAAGTCAATTTATAAAAATCAATGGGTATTGTACTCTTTGATATTAATACATGTTAGTAATAAGGTTGCACGATTAATGTATTTATTTTCTTGAACTTCTATTTTTGTATCGGCCCACCCGAGCGAAGAATCCTGACTTCGTCCCTGGTGGTCGACACCAATTTGACTAATGATAAGGACATTTTTATTTGCTCAAAAAGTTTAGCATTTTGACTTACCAATTAGAAATTGTCAACTACAATTCCACAATCATCCATACATTGAATTCTTTTTCAACCCAGCTAATTTTTAAAATTAGTTTTCAATAGAAAAATAACGATAAGTTTTATTTATTTATTTTTTTTTTATTTATTTTTTTTAACCATGGTTTCCGACCTTTTTGACCGACTAATCCACGGGGTTTGAACTCACCACCACACAGACTCAAACCAGGTGAAACCCTCTCTTTTTAGGAGGTTGGCGTGGCCACTTAAGGTTGTTTGCACCTAGTAGGAATTGAACTTGAGACCTCACACATTTTAAAGTGATAGTCACAAGCCTTTTTACCACTAGGCCACCCTTAAGTGGTTTAATAACGTTAAGTTTTATATTTATAAGTTTATAATTATTGAATTTACACTCTACTAAACGTCTAAACTACATATATTAATATGATCATTTGGGTGCACGTTTCCTCAATTGTCTTTAGGTCAACTCATGTTTATTCATGTTAAAATTTCCATAGTAAATAGTACACGATCCATGATGATATACTTGTAACTTGTAACCAAACTCTAGGTCATACTTCTTATTCGTATGTTTATGTTATAGTGTCATAATAGTAGTTAATTTTTTTTACATTAATCAAATTACAACCAAAAAAAGAAAGTCATTAATTATGTAGGCTATTTTGTTTAGTTGCTTTAATTTCAACTTAAAGCTAATAACTATACTAATTTGTCACTTCAGTTACATGATCATAAATATAATTTATTTCCACATAAAAGATCGTTTTAATCCATCAGGAGTTGGTTAATGTCGTAATTGATGCTAATGAACTCAATTTAGTAAGTTTTTATCTTCTGTTACGAAAATACAATATTTTTGTCATTAAGGCTACATAACACATCAAATTTTACTTGCACCTTTCACGGGATAGAGATATACATGTACATGGTTGTTTTATTGATTTGACTTCAACGGATGTGTGCCCTGATCATAAAAAATATAAAAATGGCCATGGTAAATAAAGCTATGATGTGCTTTTGTGCTTAACTTGTTTAGGAAACGGGGTCCACGCATTAAATTTAACACTGCTTTACTAGGCCCTAAACTCACCTAAAAGCCTCTTTAAAGTAGACAGGCTCCATTTATTGATTTACGAGTAATGCATACTCCATTTGAATATTTAAGAATCATAATCCATCAAAAAAGGACTTCCTTTGAGTACACATAAATCTCCATCGCATATTACTTGTTGAAAACGATCTAATATCTCACTTCAAGAGTTCAACTCGTGTAAGTGGAACTTTTTTTAATAAATTATATATGCTTTGTAGCATAGCTCAGTAGGCACTAAAAAAACTCCTATGGAGAATTAAAATGCATTGATGCAACAAGAAGTTCAGTGCTTGATCGAATGTAGCGGTAATAATGGTCAACATCAACTTCACGTCAACGTCACATCATTCATTTTCATATCTGCTTCACACAATCTTTACATGTTGTCATCACATTTTTTACCATTTACCTATAGACCATATAAGGACACAAGTATCCCACAACGCACACGTAGACACACAGCAAGTTCTAATTTAATCGGTGGTCGCCACCACCAATTTCTTTTTTCTTTGTCTGACAACGTGTGAAATGGGAAAACATGGAGACTACACGTGGTTTTCACCCTTGTAGTTACACTGTTACACCCAATTTTACAAATATTTAACTAAATTATGATGAAAGTCTTAAGTTCAAAATTACATGCATTAGTTTTAAGGTCAGCATTTTTGCCTTTATTTTAACAACAAGATCTTATAAGCTCGCAAAAACGAATGATCTCCCGTTATTTTAACAACAAAACCTTATAAGCCTAGGAAAACGAACGATTTAGATCATGCGTTCAATCTCAACTTCTTCGATTTGTTGAAAGCATTTAACATTACTTAAAGTTGTTTCTTTCTGAAATAAGTCATGAGTTCGATCTGACTTTCCTATTTTATTGCACAATCACATTTTTTATTAGCACACTAGTTATACACATTAAACAGTTATACTTTATATATAACATGCTTTAACTGATCGTACATTAAAATATCCAAATTAAAAATAAAACTCTCCTTTTTAACAACCATTGCCAAATAAGCATAAGAAAGAATAATGACATGTCATAAAAAGAAAAGGAAGAAGAAGAAGAAGGAGGCGTTGGAGGCAAGTAAACCCCACTACTCCCAACCGCTTTCTCTCTTTATATAAATACAAACACACACTTAAAAACACACACACATTTCTATATAATAAACCACCATGATCTTCACCATATTTCACTCATTTCTAACTTTCACATTTTGATCTTCAAAACCCATTAATATTTTCGAAAACCCATCTCAAATCACCAATCTTTTTTTAATTTCATCAAGGTAATATACCTCATTTATTCACTATTGGTGTATGCTAAATATTGGGATTTTTGAATTTAATAAATTAATTTGAGTTTTGATTTTTAGAACCCAGTAATATTTTTAAAAACCCATCTCAAATCACTAATCTTTTTTAAATTTTACCAAGGTAATTAGCTTATTTATTCACTATTGTTTTATGTTATTTATGCTACTATATGTG
>LBNU01032137.1:89675-104952 GCA_014162995.1 Artemisia annua | reverse complement strand
TTTTTTTTTTTTTTTTTTTTTTTTTTTTTTTTAATATAAGGTCATTTAACCAACCAACAATACACAGAAAAAATTGGGTAACGATCCTCTCTTGCGTCCGGCTCTCACTAACAAGTCTCACGGCCAACATGTGAGAGGTAAATCGCATAATACCATGATTAAAGGACGCGTAGCCGTGATTTGAATCCATCCCTAACCATTAAACTACTATATTGCGGAATGCAGAGACGACCTAAGCTAATACTTAATAGTCAACTTTCATTTAATCCCCTAAGTTTAAAGTACTATATTGTGCATTCAATGGCAAGAGTATTTGATATACAATGGGCGAGTACCTTTAGTGAGCAAATTCCTATCACTAATAGTTATCTGTTCATTTTTAGTCATCATTAGTGTTGAAAAAACATAGTCACTAATGTGCACAAGCTATTTAGAATGTCACAAACTCACAACCCATCCCAAGTTAAACTAGTCCCTTTAGCAATGGCAGATGATCCGTGCACGAGAGAGATTTAACAGCTAAAAGAAAGATCAATATCGGCAACTTCACGCTTAGCCAAGCATCATATTTGGTTATTTACCAAAATCGGCAGCAACTGAAACTCTTACTTTGTGCCACAATGGTGTTCGATGCCTTGATGGTGTACCAACCAATTTTAGTGTTATATACACAACATCTCAATTAAGTGACTAATAGCAACCGAAATCTGTCAGTAATCATAATAACCAGTCCCATTAGGGAAACATTCTGTCAATACCATGTTATCAAGTAATTTATTTGAACGAGTCAAGCACACCCGATGCATTTAAACTAAATCAACAAAGTACCCTAAGTGTAAGAAATGAAATTAAAAGTAGAAGACTATACTAGTCATTTAGTCAATTAACCTTATACACTTTTGTCATGTTCCAACTCGGTCAGACAGAAGCAGGCAATCAAACGCAGCACTTACAACACGAACGAAAGCACTAGAGACTTGAGTCCAAAGGCGATGCAAGACACTTGATCCATCAGCTTCAGGAGAATTTGACATAGGCTGCAAGTAAGCCCAAGCAGCCTCCTTCACTAACCTGTTCCTAATCAATATCTCATAACGTGAATGAGCAACATAGGATGGAGCTTTTGGTGACTGGACGAAGTTTTTTGGCGAAGGTAAAATGTCCCTTAGAGAAGTATATGAACTTGGTTTTATAGAAACCAGCTCAAAATCGGACAAAGAAGAAGAAGCTGACGTGCCAGCGGTGGTGTTCCGTCGTTGAATGATGGTCATGGGTGGTTGTGTGGTGGGATCATTGGCTGCTGTCATGGTGGAAAATATGAAAATGAGATGTTACAAAGTGTAGGATGCTTTATAAGACTAATGTATGTGTTTTGTAGTATGAGTAAAGAAAATTATTGGCGTATGTTGTCCATGTCTTTAGCAGCCTTTTTGGAATTTCTTCAAGGTTTATACTAAGTAACAGAATACTAATATCATAATCTGACTAACAGATGATTTGTAATTCATGTGCAAAGATTATATAGTAAGTATTCAGTAATTTAAGGCTAATGCAGTATCTGATTCCCCTATTTACTGGATAAAAGTTTTTTGAATTAAACAATATCCTATGGAAATGGGGCACATTGGGGTATAGCATTTCAAAGTTTATCTATAAACAAATCTTGTCAGTTTAAATTAATCAATAAAATCTTTTAAATATTTAGATTATTTACAAAATATTCGGATTTTGATGCTCTATGTGTAACAACCAGACAAAAAAAGTAGAATGATGCTTTTTGAGATCCAATCCAAATATTTGGTATTTTGGTCAAATCCTCAAGAACCAAGACTCTTTGAGATTCTTCTAAACTTTACTATAAGGAGGCGTTTGGTGTTGCACTGTGTTTGTCCATTTAGTAAATCATATATTCAGCTGTAACAAAACCAAATCAAAATATAGTGTCTGGATATACACTGTTTGTGTTTGGCGAATTTGAGAGAGATCCTCATGAGCGTTTCCGAACTCTTTTCCTGGTCACCCCTAGGTTGTGTACCACTAGTACACAAGTACACATCTTAGGGGCAGCCAAGTAAAGGGTTCGGAAGATACGGTTAAAAAAAGGGTAAACGGTCACGGGGATATCAAAATGCTTGACCACGAGGCTACCTTGATGGTGTGTTGTTTTGTTGCGACAGCTATAGAACTAATTTTTGAACCATAAATAATCAGATTAGCATAATCAGTTACCCAGCCACTAGAAATTTAATTATAGGTGACTAAAAAAGCAAAAAGCTGGTTATCACTCTCAAAACGCAATGTAAAACACCCGCTAATTGATCATAAAACATTACATTGGCCCAAACCCTATGTTGGTTCAATCAGATAAGCAAGTAATCTAAAAGATTTAACTCATGGTTGATACATTGATGATAAACCATAAATTACAAGTACAGGTACAGCAAACTAAATCGCAACGAGAATGTTGGTATACTGAGGTCATCCCAACAGCTTGAATGGAATTATTTAATATAAGGTCATTTAACCAACCAACAATACACAGAAAAAATTGGGTAACGATCCTCTCTTGCGTCCGGCTCTCACTAACAAGTCTCACGGCCAACATGTGAGAGGTAAATCGCATAATACCATGATTAAAGGACGCGTAGCCGTGATTTGAATCCATCCCTAACCATTAAACTACTATATTGCGGAATGCAGAGACGACCTAAGCTAATACTTAATAGTCAACTTTCATTTAATCCCCTAAGTTTAAAGTACTATATTGTGCATTCAATGGCAAGAGTATTTGATATACAATGGGCGAGTACCTTTAGTGAGCAAATTCCTATCACTAATAGTTATCTGTTCATTTTTAGTCATCATTAGTGTTGAAAAAACATAGTCACTAATGTGCACAAGCTATTTAGAATGTCACAAACTCACAACCCATCCCAAGTTAAACTAGTCCCTTTAGCAATGGCAGATGATCCGTGCACGAGAGAGATTTAACAGCTAAAAGAAAGATCAATATCGGCAACTTCACGCTTAGCCAAGCATCATATTTGGTTATTTACCAAAATCGGCAGCAACTGAAACTCTTACTTTGTGCCACAATGGTGTTCGATGCCTTGATGGTGTACCAACCAATTTTAGTGTTATATACACAACATCTCAATTAAGTGACTAATAGCAACCGAAATCTGTCAGTAATCATAATAACCAGTCCCATTAGGGAAACAAACANTGGTATTTTGGTCAAATCCTCAAGAACCAAGACTCTTTGAGATTCTTCTAAACTTTACTATAAGGAGGCGTTTGGTGTTGCACTGTGTTTGTCCATTTAGTAAATCATATATTCAGCTGTAACAAAACCAAATCAAAATATAGTGTCTGGATATACACTGTTTGTGTTTGGCGAATTTGAGAGAGATCCTCATGAGCGTTTCCGAACTCTTTTCCTGGTCACCCCTAGGTTGTGTACCACTAGTACACAAGTACACATCTTAGGGGCAGCCAAGTAAAGGGTTCGGAAGATACGGTTAAAAAAAGGGTAAACGGTCACGGGGATATCAAAATGCTTGACCACGAGGCTACCTTGATGGTGTGTTGTTTTGTTGCGACAGCTATAGAACTAATTTTTGAACCATAAATAATCAGATTAGCATAATCAGTTACCCAGCCACTAGAAAGTTAATTATAGGTGACTAAAAAAGCAAAAAGCTGGTTATTACTCTCAAAACGCAATGTAAAACACCCGCTAATTGATCATAAAACATTACATTGGCCCAAACCCTATGTTGGTTCAATCAGATAAGCAAGTAATCTAAAAGATTTAACTCATGGTTGATACATTGATGATAAACCATAAATTACAAGTACAGGTACAGCAAACTAAATCGCAACGAGAATGTTGGTATACTGAGGTCATCCCAACAGCTTGAATGGAATTGTTTCTTGTTCTACTGTACAACAAACCTGCTGTGCTTTGTATCTGAATTTCAGTCTGATTGTATCCTCATGGCAATCAGTATGAAAAACAACAGTTTCTCAGTGCTGATGGTGTTGAGCCGTTTTTCGATTCTGATTGACCTTGGCTCATCTGGGTGCACCATTTACTGGTGCAGCGGGAGCACCAGATGGCAGAGTGTTAGCCCTTGGTGTCCCGACTTCTGCCAGCCCAAATTCTTCACTAAGCAAATCAACTCCGTCCCATTCAGGTACTACAACTAGTTAAGGACTGCAGTTTCAGCATTTCATATTTGGATTATATGCATATAAAATAACATTTCTTTTCACTTGTCCCATCTCAGACAAAAATGGCTGTGTCCTGTTTAAGTCATATGTGTCAAGTAAACATTGCCTATTTTAACAATATACTAAGTTAAGAACAATGAACATAAAGGATACACTCTGTGTTCCAGATATCCGTCAGAGGAACTTCTCTATCTGATAGGAGCCAATAGTCTTCGTTATTCTGCATAGACAACCAAACACAGGCTCGTTTTACAAATTTTCAATAATATAACAATTAGTCAGCTAACTTTTGGAAATAAACTGTGTATGTTGAGCATGATTACTTACATCAGCATCTGAAGGAACAATCCTCATAATCCTACTAGGTGAGTCTTCGGGTAAATTAGAATCAGCGTTTGTACTGTGAGCATGTTGTGGCTGTGGTTCAATAGTCACCTCTGGATTATTATCTGAGCCAGAACAAGAAGCAACTGGTGCCGCCGTAGGTTGGTCAGCCCCATTAGCATCCTCAAACTTTTCTTCAAATTGACTATAACCCCAAATGAACATCATTAGGTTTCAAGCAAAAAGAATTAAAGAAGTACTTAAGCATCTTATAGTGTCACTCATAACTGAAAGTATAAATGGCACATTCGACCCATTAACTTATAAACGAGTTAAGTGTTTTTTTAATGGGCTCACCGCACATAAATTAAAACCTCCTAAATGGTAAAACCTCCTAAATTTCGAGTATTATCAAAATTAAATAGCTTCCGTCTTGAACAATAAGTATGTCCGGTCTACCTGCCCGTCACGTCTTAACCCGTTACCCACCCCACCCATTTTCTCCCACATTTAATCAATACTCAAGTGTACCTGACAAGATATACATCAATAGGGCCCATTGTGCTTCGAAGGATTATCCTGTACCTCCGTTGTGGATAATCAACAGCCTGAAAAATCACAAAAGGCCCGTCGCATATTAAAAGCCTTGAAATCTAAGAAAAAGATATTTAACTTCCTATTTCATACTCACCTCATCAGGGTCCGGAACTTCAAGAGTGGTCCCATGAGGAGCCTTAATTGCTATCAAGGTTTCGTTCTGTCAATCAATATGACCATCAGATATTTAAAATAATCTAGCATAAGTGGGAATTTACGTAATTACTGAAAGTTTAGATTAAAAAAGGTGTAATAATTATTTAAGATTAAACTTCACCTGAAAGCACGGTAGACCTTTTATGTCATCTTCAGTCACAAAAAGCCATCTGAAACAGCGGAATATCAGTAAGAAACTTAAACCAACAATATTTGACCAATGCAACTTACATAAATGAACAGAGAAGCAAGAAATTACTTTTGGTTTGCGTTATCTTCGCTCATGTCCCTCATTTTTTCCTGCATTTCCCTGCAAAATATGTGAAATCAACTAAACAAGATAGATTCAAAATTTCATAATAGCGAACATTGCAACTCGGATAATCGGAAAGAAAATTAACCTGATGCGTTCATCTAATCTATTTTCTTCCATAGAAAGTTTTTGAACTTCTGCCTGCACCCAAACAACAAAAGTTGATCAGTCATTGACCAAGACTCGGTCCAACAGAATTGTGATATGTACAGGTAGCAGTTTTAACCTACTACTGATAAATGAGTTGATTCAGGTAATAATTTATCTGACAGGTCGAACAGGTGAATATAAAAATATAGCTTAGAAATCAACAGAGCAGAAGTGTATTTTAATGGTAAAACCTCTCAAATTATCATTCAAAATTTAATTAGTATTGTAATAATACAACTTTTGTAGAAGTACACAAAAAAATATAATCCATCCCGTTTTGTTCCAACACCACAAAAATACTAGTTTTGATCGGACACGTCACCAATTACCCAACTCGCCTGACCCACCCAATTTGCCACCTCCAATAAGTAAACACTACATTAATGCAATAAGAGCAATATTCACGTCTGCATACCTGTAACAGGGAGATATCATTCTCCAACTCTCCAGGTTTTGAATCATCGAGACCTCTACACAGATAATTACAAAATTTAAAGTAAGTTTGAAATGTACTTAGCACCTCATTTACATGTGCATGATGTAAAAACGAGCAAAACAAAAAACTTACTTCCAGCGAATTCTATTTTTGAGCTTCTTTTCAATTAGACCAATCCCTTCGAGAACATTTGTTATATCATATATCCGCCTCTTTTGCACCTGTAACATGAAATCTTTTTAGTATTTATCACATATAAAAAGCACATGCGCAATATTTGTTCAAAAAGAAAAGAAAAGAATAGTACATCCAATGTTTCTGCAGCATTATTCAGATCAAGAACGCCATCTTCGGCATGTTTAAGGAGGTTGATGAATTTTTTTGTCAAAAGGCCTGAAAGGTTTTGAATTTCAATCAACTAATAATTCCGTTCACATATACAGTAAGAACCTTTTGAGCGTCAGTAGGAATAATTCAACTGAAGTTACCTAGTGAGCTGTCATACCGGCAGCTGCCAGGAGTAAGTGGAGCAGGTGAACCTGTGTTGAACAAAATAGTTTTCAACTCAGAGGTCTATTATTTTCAGTAAAATCTCAGCAGTTAAAGTAATCCAATCCATTAGTTCTACTAGATAACAGGCACGGGCGTGAGGGATGTTTGGATTTGCACTTAAAGCAAATTATCTGGTTATTGTGACTTGCAGTTGAAAATTTTAACTTTTTAGGCTCTAATAAACAGAATCTGCTTCTAATTATCTGATTACCCCTTCTTTTAAACTAACTTGAGATACTTCCACTCCCATCCCAAAGGACGCAACACTTTTTATCACAAGAATGTCATTGGTTATTGTATGTATATCAGTCGAAATTGCCAAAACTTAACAGATGCTAATGCTAACTTGATTATGGCAACTTCAAACAGCAAAGACAATATCTCTCAGACCGCCTTACAGATTTGCTTATACAGAATTTTGTTTTGGAGATGTAAACAATGTAGGATTCAGATCTGATGCTTTATAGGTTTATACATCGTGGCCAACCGACCAAAACCTTTTTTTTTCTGACATCAATTAGTTTTATTGCTAGAAGTTTCAGGTTCATCACTCACTTTGAAATCACACACCCAAACACCCTCTACTGCCTGCTAGTCAAAGCACATGATCAAACAGTGTTATAGCAAGTAAAACAGACCATATACCAATGGTAATCATGCCTCACCGGTATTTGAAACAGGGGTCTGTGGAGCAGTCTTGTTCTTTCCACCTTTCGGACGTCCAGCTCCCCTTCCGC
Source organism: Artemisia annua (assembly GCA_014162995.1). Classification (NCBI taxonomy): domain Eukaryota; kingdom Viridiplantae; phylum Streptophyta; class Magnoliopsida; order Asterales; family Asteraceae; genus Artemisia; species Artemisia annua. The sequence goes on along the minus strand of LBNU01032137.1, from coordinate 97,451 downwards.
CTTTTGCTGGAGTATGAAGAGGACTACTAATCGTAGTAGTGTAACCAACGCTTCCCCACTCATTAGACGAAACTTCATTGTAGGCTGTTCCAAGCTTTCTCTTCACTTGCTGTAAAACAGTGAATCATAAATCAAACATATCGTCTTCTTTCCTTAACCCTTGATTATAATCCAACATAACCATCTATAAACTAAACATAAACTGCCACACTTCTATATTACCAAAGTGTCTCTCAGACCATTAGGGGTGTTTAGAATAGTGTTTGCAAAACTGCGTTTTCTCCTTAAAAGTAGCAAGTAAACATAACTTTCAAAAAGTTTACCAAACGCTATTCTCTAGAAGTTTACATCTTGCAGACACAACAATCAGAGAATCAATTCCTTAACGCATGCCCAAACACCCTATAAGATTGAAAGATATTTATCAGGTAACATCTTCTTTCCGAGTTCATCACGCCTAGTTAACCACATCTAAATCAAAACAACTTCATTTGTGGATAACGCATTAAGCAACACACAATTCCGATTCAAATTACAGTCCACTAACTAACCTAGCAACCAATTCAGGAAACTCAGCTAACTTAATGCACAATGCTAGTATCTTAAACAACTCAATCAGACAATCTCAGCTAAATTAATAACAAAACTAGCTGAAATAATCGAACACAGTAATCACAATAAATTAATCACACTTATAAACATTTTAAACATCTCCAACAGCGCAATTACACAATCTGAGCTAAACTAATCAAACACAATCAACTAATCACACTTATTAAACACAGTTAGCACCTTAAATAGCTCAACTAAACTAACTCAACCATTTATATCTTCTAACGAAATTTAACAGCATATTCAGCCTTAAAAGAAAACGAACTAATATAGTCAACCACATTAATCAAAAATTAAACCACCACCAAGTTAGCGTAGTGGTTAGGCACCCTCATGTCTTCACAAGAGGAATGAGGTTCAAACCTGATATCCTGGTTAGGCCGGGTATATCTGAGTTAAAGGGGATGTTTGTTTAAGCTTATGTATGGACTTATGAGCTTATTTGATTTCAGCTTATATATTTCAAAACATGTGGGCTTATCTAAGTTTCTTATGACATGATAAACTTTATATAAGTCCCAAAATAAACCCAAAAAAAAAGGACTTATGAAATATAAACTGAAATCAGATAAGCTCATAAATATACTTAGGAGGTGTTTGTTTAAGCTTATTTGTGGGCTTACGAGCTTATTTTCTTTCGGCTTATATTTCATAAGCCCGAATTTTACAGCTTATTTCGAAACTTATATAAGTTTATCATATCATGATAACCTCAAGGCAATAAGTCTCAAAATAAGCCGGAAAAAAATAGAGCTTATAAGCCGAAAGAAAATAAGCTCATAAGCCCACAAATAAGCTTAAACAAACAACCCCTTAACCCCCCCCCTCCCCCCCAATTACACAATCTGAGCTAAATTAGGTCAAATCAACTCCAAATTTAATAAAAAAAAATTATAAAAATAATTATAAAAAATTTATAATAAAGTGATATAACTACCGGAGATTTAACAGTAATCCCTTCATCAACAACAACCACCTGCTGCTGCTGATCAGTTCGATTCACATCGTTAAACCGATGATAATCATCCACCGGAACAAACGGCGGTTTAGTCGACGTAAACGGCAACCGCCGTTGTAAGATCTGTCCTCCGCCGCCGTTTGCCGAGGGCGGCGCCGCCATCTCACGGTTAGCTTCTGACATTTTATTATATTTTATATATTAATTATAAAAAGTTATAAATTAATTATTAATTTAAATGGTTAATTAGATTGAAGATGAAGTTAGGGTTTGTGGAGAGAGGGCAGAAAACGAGGGAAGATGGAATTATTTGGTTTGGGATTAGATTTGTGGAGGGAAGGATGGGAAATGGAAATGGTGGGTATGGTGTTTGGGTCCTTTTGGTTTTGGGTTTGTGGGTTGTTGGTCCTTGTGGTTTTTTTTTTTTTAGAGGTTTTGCGAAATGTTGACCGTTCTATTGTAGTGATTAGGGCTGATCACGGTCCAAAACCGGACCCCGCTAACCAAAATTGGACCATACCGTCCATACCAAAAACCGATTTAGCCTAAAACACACGGCTGAGGACTGGACCAAACTATCCGATCCGTGTTCGGGTCGGCCCGGTCCAGTCCGGTTCGTCGGTCGGTCCGATCCAACAAAGCATAATGTCCGGTTGTGCGTAAGACTAAACCGGACCGAGGACCAGACCCAAATACGTTCGGTCCGGTTTGGGACGGTTTCTCAATTCGATACGATCCGCGGTCTATAATACTCAACCCTAGTGCTGATAAATGACATGTGGAAGCAGGGGCGGAGCTATTAAGGGACCGGGAAGGGTCCCGGCCCCCCTAGGCCTAAGCCCGTTAGTGTATTTTTTCGCGATTTCATGTGTTATTCCGGGAAAAAATTTGTTTCGGCCCTCCCATTTAATGTTCTTTCTGAACAAAAAATTTTTCGGCCCTCCCAAGAAAAATTTTCTAGCTCCGCCACTGTGTGGAAGGTAATGTTGACTAGGCGGCATGTTAATTTTCTTACAAATTTTTCTTATTTGGAGCCGACTAAGCTTTGAGCTTGAAAGTTGGCTCCGAAGTTGTTGCATGCAAGGTTTAAAGTTAGGTCTCAACTAGAGAATTATATGCCTCCACCATAAAGCTACACCTTTAGGTTTTTTAATAAGGTGTGGCGGTTAAATTATGGTAATCATAATCTTTAAATCATTTGCTTCAAATGGGCGTTAATAGATCATTTTAGTACCTAAAATCAAAATGTATCCAATGTGATTGGACATTAACATAATGCAAACGTACAATGCAAGCGTAATAAAATTTAATACCATTGGAAGTAGGGGTGAGCATCGGTCCAAGACCGGGCCGGACCGGACCGAGGACCGAATTAGCCAAAAATCCAATACCGAAGACCGGGTCGAATGTGGTCGATCCAGTCCGGTCTCGGTCGGTCCGGTCCAGCAAGGCCAAATAATTGGTTTGTGGTCCGGATCGGAACGACCGGATCGAAGACCGAATTAGCCAAAAAGCCAATACCGAGGACCGGACCGAATGTGGTCGGTCCAGTCCGGTTCGGTCTGATCTCGGTCGGTCCAGTCCATTCGGGTCGTTTGCTCAGCCCTAATTGGAAGTATATTAAGTCGAGTGGATTTTTAGACACAACAATTACACTAAAACCTCGTGACGACGTGACCCACCAAAACACCAATACAACTAAGGGCCCGTTTGGTTTGGGGGTTTGGTATGGGTTTTTAGTTTGATGTGACTAATAACATATGTTTGGTTGTAAATTTAAAGAGAGGGAATGTAATTAAGAATGAAAGATTGAATGATAAGTAGAAGGGTGGGTTTTGGTGAGTATTTATATTTTAGTGGACCCCACTTATTACTCTCCTCACATTTCTTTATATAACAATTTTATAAATAATAATTTATATATTTTATTAATCATTTATTTTCTCTCTCCTCATTTAATTCAAACCTATACTTAAATCCAATTTCTTTCAAACCTTTCCGAAATCCAAATCCAATTCCAATCCCACTTACAAACCAAACGGGCCCTAAAATTACACATAATTGATACAGAAATATTGCACAGGTGTTGATGTCATTTAAATAAAAAAATATATATATCTTTATACTCTAAGGGCATGTCTGGCGCGCAAGCTCACAAGAACATATCGAAATATGAGTTTATTTTCTTAAGAAAAATAAGCCCCTTTAAAATAAGTCATGTTTGATTGACGCGGCTTGAAAAATCATGTTAAGAAAACTTAGTTACAAAAAGGAATGCTTGTTCAACCAACGTTGAGAGAGAGAGAGAGAGAGAGTCGTTAGTAGTACGAAATAATTTATTTGTTTTACAATAATTTGACAGTAGTTAAACCCGACCAAAATTATCACTTTCAAATAACGCTAATACAATTCAAGTTTGGTTAAATTCCAATTGTTTGAGAATTAATTGGCACTCTCATTTATTCACATACTCAAATGTACAAACTATTAAACATATGATTAGGAGTGTTAAGTATATAATAAATGTACACCTGCAAAATGCACATATTAGAATGTACAAATAAGAAATTGGAATGTGCAAATAATTAACTTAAGTTTTTAGTTATCTAAAATTTCAATTTAAGCCAAAGAGTTCAGCTTTCCATTACGTTTCTATGGTGTGCTTGAATTTGCTTATTAAACATTTTTTAATCTTTTTAATACATATGATACTCATTTTATAATGAGATCCGAAACCCTAAATCCAAACTACTTGCTAGACATTTTGACGATGAAACAAGTAGCTTCGAGTAATTTATTATAAGTTGCTTTTATAGTAACACCCACACATATACATGTTGGTTTTTTTAAGACATTGTCTTCACAAAATAAACATTTAAGTATAAGAACCACAATACGTACCGATTAACGAACTCTCCAACTAGCCAAAGCTTGTTAATCTATTCTAGTTACATTTATTTGGTCAACTTTTGGCTACTTGTGAGTTGTGATCCAACATATTGAGTTATTGACATCTCATGATACTTTTATGATGAAACTTATGATATATGGCTCACCATGTTGCTTGTTTTCTCATTAGGATTTGATTAGTTTAGAGCAAGGTGCTTAAAGATATGGATCTTTGTTTTCTTCTTTTCAAAATCGTGATCGTAAAATATTATTATAAGATCAGATCCGAATCTTGCTTTAGTGTCATTTTCTTAATAGACATTGTAAAATTATGCAAATCTACATATTATTATATTTCATATATCATAAAAATAATGTATGTCAAAATTATGATTATAAAGTGTTTAATACAATTAGCATTTTGTTTTTCATATTTAACAAAACTTACTACAAAAAATTGTAGTTTTTTAGCTTGTGGTTCAAGAAAAGTAAGATCGGATCGATCGAGATCTTAAGATCTTATGGTTAAGATCGGGATCCTATTAAGATCCTATCTCGCAAAGATCCTACGTAGGATCTGAATCGTTTTTGTTTTTTAGTATTGTAAAATCTTACGATTCTATGATCCGGATCAAGATCTTAACAACCATGGTTTTGAGGAGTAGCATGCAATTTTTTTATTACACGCGCGTAATTTGTTTTGGAAAATATAGTAACATTTAGAGCGTTTTTTGAAAAGCAGTCTCTCTGTCAATTGGTAAACCAGTAAAGTATGACCGTTTAGAAATCTGCCACTTGGTAAACCAGTAAAGTATGACCGTTTAGAACCTATCTCCTTCATATCATGCTTCGACAATACTGAAAATTGTTGTTAAAAACGACGGCAAAATGCGACATGTAACAAAGAGTGATTCATAAGCTATGATAGTTTATTATTTCCTTTTTGTGTTAGTGCATGTAGTGTAATTGTTATTGATGACGACATGAAGTCACTATAAAGCAAGCCAAGTGTAAACCCCTTCAACATTTGTTGAAAGCAGGGGTACCAATGCAAAATATACAAAAGACGGGGGACCAATCTGTAATTATTTAATACATATATGTTGCGTCAAGTGAACCGTTAAATCGAACCACCATGGCACTATTGACGCGTAACAACATATCGTTACATTTTACTTTGCTACAAGGTTTTTATTAATTTAAAACAACATAAATTAAAGTTGAACTAATGCAACATAAGTTATAATAATAATAATAATAATAATAATAAAAAAAAAATCAAATGCCCAGTATATTTATTCATGGTACCAGTCTTATTATGCAGTCTGTACCGATGAAAAACTCATTAGGGTGGTGGCATCGTTGGTCATTTTCCTTCGGCATCACACGGTATCATTCGGCATCACAAAACCACCGAGTCGGCATCATGGTTTCGGCAAGCCAATCGGGGTTCTTTACTCGGCGTGAGGCAATATGACCGTTAGTGGCATTTAATTATCNAAAAAAAAAAAAAAAAAAAAAAAAAAAAAGTTTAGGCATGGTTAGGTATCACATTGCCACTAAAAATAAGTAATTAGGCATGAAACTAGTTGGATTCATTCTATTGGCTAATTACAATTTAGTATTAGGCATGGTTAGGCAACATTGTCACCACCCTTATGTATAATATACTTAAACTTTTGATTCATTATACATAATACTTTAAACTTTTTAGTTATGCTGAGTATACATGAAAAGGTATATTGTGCATAACGAGTTTTTCATCGGTACAGACTGCATAATGAGACTAAAAAAAAAATGCATAAATCATGAATAAACTTTACCCTAAACTTTAGTATGTAATGATAGTAAGAAGATCATTTTGGTAACTTTAGAGATCCATTGTGATAACTAAAAGTAGACCTCATTTGACACAGTAGCAAAATATAAGCTCCAACATATGTCAAAAAAGAAAAAGATTTGTTAATCAATGATCATGTGTCAAGTGTCATACCTATTAATGAAAAAACTTTTACGTGTAAATATTATATGCATGTGTGTTCCATGTGTGTTCAAAATCAGTGACCCAGTCTCACACGCTTATCAGTTATCATCACCACTGCTTAATACTAGTAGCATAAAATTGACATGAAAATGTAATCTTGAAAGTGTGTTACAATATGAAACATGTTATAATAGGTTGCACATCCTCTCTTCATGTAATGGCATCTTACTTTAATAAGTACAATAAAAGTCTGGTGAAAACTTTAATGATTCCCATAAATTTACGCCTCTATTATTCATATTTAACTTTGACGAATTAGTTGTCATTTTTCATTTTATTGAGTCATATTCAACTGCTATGTACATGTATGGTAGACTTTGAAATCCAATCTTTAATGTTTTAACCATAACTATTTTGACATGGTAAGAGAAGTCTTAGAAATCTACCAATCTAGACATACCGTAGAAGTTAGTTACGACATCCGGTAATTGCCACAAACCAAACCACATGAAAAGCAGCAATTCTCTAGTTTTAGGACACTTGAAATTGATACCGGCCTCTTAACTAGAGACTTAACGGCAACCACATTTTTTTCTCTTTTAATACAACACAATGATACCTATCTTTCCAGGGGCAGGGGTGAACCTAAAGGTTCACGGGAATCCGATGGATGTTTGCTGCATGGTACAAATTTTCGTTAAAAATTATGATCTTTTCGAAATGAACTTAGCCTTGAAATTTTGTGTCACATAAATACATGTCTGTTTAATTAATTAGTTCACTAATATGTTAAAAGGAAAACATGTATTCTTAATTTGTTTATTGGTTTAATGAAATTATTCGTTTTACTTCATTTTATTTCTTTTTATACTCGTAAAAAGAATCGCGTATCTAATGACTTCAACTGTCCCTGTATCATTCCTATGTCAAGCAATTTTGTATTGTATACTTGACGCCTAATCTTGTTACATGTATCATTTTGGGTTAATTCATCCTCTTTGTATAAATACCATTACTACCTATGTAGCAAGAACATAAGTCAAATTGATACAATAACCTATAATACTGAAAAGTGAAAATCTTTTATATAATAAAAGAATTACATTATTTCAGAGTTTGTTTTGACAAAACAATCTTATGAAAAAAAAAATTACACCAATAGGAGAGCTTGATTTTGACACATAGGCGAAATCAAGGAATATGATTGGCCAGTAAAAAATCAAAATTGAATTGATTTTGGTCAAACTTTAATAAATTTGGTGGAGAATTTGATTGGAAAAAAAACACATAAAAATATAGGTGTCAAATTTATGAAAACAAATACTAAAAAAAA
>LBNU01032137.1:27513-89348 GCA_014162995.1 Artemisia annua | reverse complement strand
AATGTTTTTTTTTTTTTTTTTTTTTTTTTCCTGAATACACCATGAATGTAATTTACTGGAACAAGGGGGCCATTAAAAATTAGGTTTAGGAATAAAGAGAAGAAGAAAGGGGGGAAAAGGGAGATATAAATGTTTATATGACGTCACATATGGGCCCCATAAGCTTAGCCAGTTATATTACCCAACTTTGCAGGTTGCACAAAGTTTTGTTACTTAACTTAATATTTTTGGGAGTCTGTTACATAACATGGAAAATTTTTCTAAGTACGTTACCTATATGTGTAAATAACCCTTAAAATTACATGTATCAATATTAGTTTGAGACGTTCATCTATTTAAATTACAAAATTTTGTAACTATACTAATTAGTTTTAGTATACGTTAAATATTTTTAAAATAAATATTAGTTTTAAACTTTCATCTATTAAAATATATTTTTTTACTATATATGTTAAATAAGGACTAACGTTATCCTATTTAAAAGTTTAATCTATGTGTACACGGGTTTGAATATTAAAAACGGCTAAATTATTATTAATGGTATTATAAATATTAAATGTTAAGCACAAGTTACTGTGATATAAAAACAAATATACGCGATTGAACTTATAATAACAACTCATGTAACTATTATTTAAAGTTTATATAAATATATCCGGAAAAACATTTTTTAAAAACTTTACGGAGTATATTTTAACTTCATCAACACAAATTATGTGCAACTAAACTCGCACATTTTGCACAGCATGATATCAAATATACGCAGTTGTATTTATAACAACGACTCATATAATTATTGTTTAACGTTTATATATGGATATCCTGAAAATTATTTTTAAAAACTTTACGGAGTATATTTTAACTTTATCAACGCTCATTATTTGCTACTAAACAAGAACATTTTGTACAACATGATACCAATCGATAAAGTTAAACATTGACATCAACCTCAACCTCAGCATCTATGTCAGCTAAATAAAAGTTTATATACGGATATCCGAAAAGACATTGTTAAAAACTTTACGGAGTATATTTTAACTTTATTGTCGCTCATTATATGCTACTAAACTCGCACATTTTGTACAGCATGATATCAAGTATACGCGATTGTACTTATAACAACAACTCAGGTAATTATTATTTAAAGTTTATATACGGAGTTTATTTTAATTTCATCAACGCTCATTATGTGCTACTAAACTCGCACATTTTGTACGACATGATATCAATAGTCAAAGTTAAACAACAACATCAACCTCAACCTCAACATCTATGTCAGCTAAACAAAGTTAAATCTTTCATCCAATAAATTTTTTTACAAAATATTAATAGATATTAATACATAATGAAAAACTCATTCATATTTATTAGTTGTACTTATATCACATGTCATGGGTAAATTCTTATATGTCCATATAATAAATTAAAATTTAAAATTTGATTTATGTATAGCTGCACTTAGTATTTGCGCAAGTCATTGCTTAACCTTTGTTGTATAATGTGTTGACATGAAAAGAAAGATTCATGTAACCTTTGTTGTGCATGCAAGGGTCTTTATACAGACAAAAATGCTGAAAAGATTTAGGCTTCAAAAGATGCTAAAAAGCAAATTACAATTTACTCATCCACGAAAAAATGGGTAGGTTGTTTGAATTGCATATTACGTGGAATACATTTGGTTTAAAACAATTTTTTTAGTATGGGCTATGGGTCAAAGTCGACGAGATTTGGTCCACAAATATTCTTACCTTGAATTTTATTTTGCGAAGACACTCTCAAAAATCCCCTAAGAATTCTTTGAGTGCCTGATGCAGTGGCGTAACACACGCCATAGGGTTTTTTTGCCTATGACGGCGCCAAACTGCACCTGAGGATGCGCCATTGCTGCACCGTTGGTCCCTTCGCTAAGCCCTTTACTTTAAAAAAAATTAAAAAAAATACACAAACATGAAAAACACGACATCAAATGTTAGATCAAACTATCTTACAAAAAAATATTTAACATTTATCATCTAAAACACTTATTAAGTAATTATCTACCACATAAAATCAAAACAAATTAATGTATATATTTATATAGACTAGCAATAGTCAATATTTATATAACAAATATTTTTGTCATAACACAGATATTATAACTAGTATGAGTGTAGAGAAGTTGGGTATGTTAGATCCTTTATCTCCAAACTTTCAATTTATGATATTCCATTTTGACCAAATAGTCAATACAACTACACAAGATTTCAAGTTTTAGGGGCCCTTGTAACAAGAATCTTTATACGGAGTACCATATAAAAAAGACGTAAACAATGATGCATAATGATCCGGACATACATTAACACTATCATTATATTGTTAATTTTTATGTGTACAATGCCAAATGAGGGAATCCCTTGCTGGCATGGACCGCAACACACATCCATGCTACCTGTGTGCGGCTTTTTCGTTAGGAACCGAACATAATGTTGATGATTTTAGTGTTATCAATTATTTTTGATGATTTATCAAATCATATTTCATATTAAGCTCGTATACGAATTAGGGAAGAGTGAAGTACGCACTCGTTTGAGCCAATATGTTTTCAACCATGACAAAAATGCGAGGGTCAAGCGGCAACGTCCCTTGCAGCTTCCAAGAGGCAATGCTCCCAGTTGGTGTCCCGCTCCCAACAGAGGCGGGGTCGAAGGGATCGCCCCTCACGGGTAACTTAAACCGGTTTACCCCTTTTCCCCAAACCTTAACCAACATAATTGTTTTTCAAGAGTCATGTCTTTGGATGAACATAACATGACCACACTATTTTAAGAAACATGTAACTTATTAAAATTTTCTCTTTTCCTCTTTTGAGCTCAAGCTACTCAATTAAAAATTTGAAATTTTGCGTTGAATTTGAGTTTCAGACTTTTTTGGCTCGTGAGACTCGCAAGCTTTTATCAAGTTAAGAGTAAATTAAACTTTCACGCTTTTTATAAACATATACTATTTATTATTTTTTTTAAAAAGCATTGTTACAATGGTGTACGAAACAAGTCAATTTAAGTTTCATATATCATTATTTAACAAGCTTGAACCCGTGGTCACAATATAGCTTAATCACGCTTGAATCAAGTTTCAAATAAAAGCTCAAAAGTAATTCGAGCTTGATAGTAATCGACTGGACACGACTAAACACATTTACATCCTTGGTTTAAGCTATGGGGGTGTTTGTTTAAGCTTATACGTGGCGTATGAGCTTATTTAATTTCAACTTATATGTTTATAAGCCCTAATTTTTTGGCTTATTTTAAAAGTTGTAGGCTTATATAGGTTTATCACGATAAACTCACAAGTCTCGAAATAAGCTAAAAAATCAAAGCTTATAAAATATAAGCCCGAAAAACAAATAAGCTATAAGCTTAAACAAACAGCCCCTGACCAAAAGGAAGACACCTTTACCTTACCTAACTCCTTATCTAGATTTATCCCTTAACCCCTATCACTACTCCCCACTTCTCCACCTTAAAACCAAACAATCCCCCAATCCACACAAACGCTCTCACACACACACAAAATATGGCAATGGCTTCTTCAACTGCTTCACCAGCAGCAGTTTTATCCTCATCCCCAAACACCCCCAAATCCTCATCCTTCATTTCAAACAAATCACAAAGCCTAAGCTTCACCTCCTCTTCTTCTGTCGCTTTCCAATCCAAGTCACTCCGCTCCGCCGTTAACTTCCGTCCATCCGCTTCACGAAAGAACTCATTCCTCGTTAAAGCTTCTGTATGTACTACTTTAATTAATTACATATCTAATTCACTTGTTATTAACTAATAATCTACATTGTGTTTTGAGTTATCACATTTTGTCGTTTTATATATTTATTTTGAGCGTTAATTAGCTCCTTCTAGTCGAGTTTGTATAGCTTATTTTGAAACTTTTCCGCTTATATAAGCTTATATACTTCGAAAAGTTTCAAGATAAGCCACAAAAAAGTGAGCTTATGAAACATAAGCCGAAAACCAAATAAGCTATAAGCCCGCTATATAAGCCGAAACAAACACCCATTAAGTAATTATAATTAATCAGATAATCTGTTTGTTCTTCAGGCTGATTGAGATAGTGTTGGAATGTGTTTACATGTGAAGTTGTTAAAACAGTCTGTCATTGTTTCTTTATTTGAGGATTTGCGTGTAAAACGTTTTTCTAAATAATCAGTTACGTACTTTAAATTGCTATGTATGTAAAATAGATAATACATTACTGTATTACTTGTCATATGATAATTGATTTACTTATGGGATGTGGATCAAACGCTAGTTTATTGCAGATAAGTGACACTATTTTTTGTAACACTAATAGGCTAACTGCTAAAGCATCTTTTACAATAAATGTTGATTAGCTAGGGAGTAAGTAAATGTACCTTTTTTTATCCGAAAAACCCAATTAATCTGATACTGCCAACATTTAACATAAACTGAAACATGTGTGAATTGTGTCAAATTATATGCTACAAGGCAGGGCCGTCCCATGAATTTATAAACTTTTTGAAGGCCCTGTACGAAATTAAATAATGAGGCTTTTCGATAAGGAATGCTATATATAAAGTGTCACCGTTTATATATAATTCAATTATTTAGCTAAACGTGCTAAAATATTACTCATTTAAGATACTTTCTCATATAAATACTTTTTTCTTTGTGAAAAATATGTGTACACATACATATAATTATTAACGGGACAAATTTTGAGGCCCTTAAAAATTTTGGGGCCCTGTGCGGTCGCTCACCTTGCACACCCTCAAAGCCGGCCCTGCTACAAGGCAACTACATTACGAATTTGAACCGGTTGATTTTAAATTTTCGATCTTTAAATACATTTTGCTTCATTTTTTTACTGTCGTAAATTTCTTGGTGGCTGTCTCTCTTATTGACATGTTCTTTCATATGTAGGGACTGCCACTAGTTGGAAACAAGGCACCAGACTTTGAAGCCGAAGCTGTATTTGATCAAGAGTTCATTAACGTAAGTGAATGAATATAAAACGTGTTTTAGTAGTATATGCTACTTTCACATCTCCTTGTTATTAGCAATCATGAGTATATCGCCTTGAATCTTGACGTGAAATGTTGCAACTCTGATGAATTTTTCTTGTAATTGCAGGTTAAGCTATCTGATTACATCGGCAAGAAATACGTCATTCTCTTTTTCTACCCTCTGGACTTCACTTTTGTTTGCCCAACCGGTGAGTAGCACATTGCTCGTTTAACATGGCATTCTTTTATTGTCTTTAGTTTTTCTTCTAATTTTCTTGTCCTGTCTTTGCAATGTAGAAATCACTGCCTTCAGTGACCGGTATGCAGAATTTGAGAAGATAAACACTGAAGTATTGGGTGTTTCCGTAGACAGTGTGGTAATTGCATTATTCATTATTTTTTTTTGTAATTATTTTAGGTCTAAATTATGTTTATTTGACTACTGCTGGTATACTTTTTTGCAGTTCTCTCACCTTGCATGGGTTCAAACCGATAGAAAGTCTGGCGGTCTTGGTGACCTGAACTATCCCCTCGTCTCTGACGTGACAAAAACGATTTCAAAAGCTTTCAACGTGTTGATTGAAGACCAGGTACGCATTTGTTAATATTCCTTTTTGCTAGTGTTTGGATCGTTTGTATATGATTGATTACTCTTTTGACGTTTCAGGGAATTGCATTGAGAGGACTTTTCATTATCGACAAAGAAGGTGTTATCCAACACTCCACAATCAACAATCTTGCAATTGGTCGAAGTGTTGATGAAACATTGAGAACACTTCAGGTAAACATGCATCATGTTTGTGTACTAGGGTTGACAAGACAGGTTGGTCGGTAACTGGTAAAAATAAGTTTATGCTGAAACGTGTCATTTTCTAGTCAGACCCGAAAAGACCTCCTCTTTTGTTCTGTATAGAACTTGTTCAGTGGGCCAAACTAAACAAATCAGCTAAAGGGGAACTTGTCCTATGGGCCAGAAGGGTTGAAAGTTGCAAATTGTTTTCGATGTATACAACTTTCTAAAACTGGCCCAGTGATCCATTTATAAGTAAACGGGTTGAAATGGCTACTCTATTGTGGACCCTAGAAAATAGGTATGTTGAAACTTTCTTGTTTTCATTATTAAATTGCATTTTTTGTTTCTACTCTAGGCATTGCAATTCGTACAAGACAACCCTGATGAGGTATGCCCAGCTGGATGGAAGCCAGGGGAGAAGTCAATGAAGCCCGACCCTAAGCTCAGCAAGGAATACTTTGCAGCAGTATAATTGGGTAAGTATCCTCATGAAACAAAGATGGCATATCTCCATTGTTGGCTTAGAAAGATTGGTAGATAGCGATTTTTGTTTCCCACATTGTGTTATCTATCGAGATGAATCGAATTGATTTGAGTTTTGGGAGTATTTCTTTTTGGGGATTATAAACTTGTCGAACAAGAAAATGTTATCTGTTGTGTGTTATTACATTACCTTGGTCAAGGTTTGTAATTTGAGCACTAATGTCTCACTTCAAATGGAGGATGTCCATGCGAAGATGTCGTCTTGATGTGGCAATTTTGACCCGTTTTGCTATAAATGGGTGGATTAACTGGTCAAATTAGGGCTGAGCATCGGTCTAAAACCGAACCGAACCGACCCGAACCGACAAAACCGAAAACCGAAAATCGCCAAAAACGTAAACCGAAACCGAACCGAATTTGGTCGGTTCGGTTCGGTTTTGTGTCGGGTCCGTCGGTTCGGTTCGGTTCATGTGTGTTTGTGTGCGTTTTCGTCGGTTTTGGGCCGAACCGAACCGAACCGAACCGACCCGAAACCGAAAACCATGAAAAACCTAAACCGAAACCGAACCGACGGGCTGTCGGTTCGGTTCGGTTTTTGTCGGTTCGGTCGGTTTTGTCGGTCCGGTTCGGTTTTGAACCTTCCATGCTCAGCCCTAGGTCAAATGGGTTAACGCAAAAGGACTAAACTTACAAGGAAAGTGATCAAATGGGTCAAATGGGTTGAGTTCATTTTATAATTGTATTCATATATACATATCGAAATCTCCAAAACATAAGAATGGAGCTATATCAGCTTGTGATTGTGTGTCGGCTTAACATGCAACAACACTAAATAGTCGATCTTTGTTGTGTGACCTTGTTTGACCCTTTACATAACCCATTAATATGATTAGTGCAGTCACCTTTATTGATGCACTTGTAACCACGGAAAGCGACCACAGAATATTAAACCGAATACACACCATATTTGTAGTTAAAAATGAAGCAAGAAACATGAGGTGCATGATTGCAGATATAAAAAATGAAGGATTCCATAGTCAATGTTGATGGTGGGTGGCCAACAGAAGCAAGAAACATGAGGTTTGAGAATTCCAAACCAATTTGCCTGTTTGGTGGTTGCCATTCAAAGTGTAGTAAACAAAAAGATGTATGATTGAATCAAATTTATTCTTTTTGTCTTAAAAAAATATAATGATTGAAACCAAAAGAATAGTAGATCCCTCTAGATAGAAAATGTGAATTTAAAAACTTTAAGATCCCTCTTTTTTGGGGTAATGGAATACATAAATCTTTAATTAGATTCTGTACATATTTCAATAGAGTTTTGTTTTATCCTTTTACGTTATCTCTAGTTATCTGATCCGTCAATTCTACCACGTGTCAAGATCCTGTGAGTAAGAGAATATGTAGGAATATAGAAGGATAAATATTAGGTTGAGATTATAATGAAGTTTGTTCCAGTGATAATGTAAGTTTATTAGAATCCACTTCAGGCATAAATAATGTTAAAATGTATATGCATATAGTTTTTTTTCCATGATTATGTAAGTTTAGTAGAATCCAGTACAAGATAACTTGCATATATACATAAATAATGTATCAGTTGAAAAAGAGATTACAGAAGAATGACATACGTGCTAGGGGAAAGGCTCAGTATGATTTCAGAAGAATGACATACTTGCTGTAAAAAACAGGACATAGTATGATTGTTGTTACTTGTTAGTACATGTACTCATTTGTTTGTAAAGCAGGTTTTGTGTTTTACTAACTTTTTTTATGTTTTTGTTTTTGTTTTTTTTTAATAGACTTGCAACAAGCTTTAACTCAAATAGAAGTTACTGTAATATTGAATATTTTGGAAAGTCCTATTGTGTCTAACAAATGAAAAACAAACATCATAATCAACAAGAAAGACATAAATATATAAATAGCCATTAAACTTGCAAAAGCTTTTAACCAAAGTATCATCTCCACATCATCATATACATAAAACTTCTTCAGAGTAAAATGAGGAAGGGCATTAATCCCCCAAAATACCAAAACAGGCCTAGCCATTGGAGATGTACCATTTCATAAGTCTTGTATATATATCATTTCCCCCAAGTATATATAACCCAACTACTAATT
Organism: Artemisia annua; assembly: GCA_014162995.1. Lineage (NCBI taxonomy): Eukaryota > Viridiplantae > Streptophyta > Magnoliopsida > Asterales > Asteraceae > Artemisia > Artemisia annua. The sequence continues at coordinate 80,931 of LBNU01032137.1, read as the reverse complement.
AATTTCACCAAAAAACTACCATCCATCAAGGGTTTTACTACGTCGGAACTCCAGCCACGCCAGCCTCTGGTACATAATTAAGTCTATCCACCTCGTCCCACTTCAACTTCGTGGCAATCTCATCAGTCGAAACTCCAGCCACTCCAGCCTCCGGTACATAATTTAGTCTATCCACCTCATCCCACGTCAACTTTGCAGCAATTTCATCATACTCGGGAACGAATTCCTGAAATCAATATCAATGTTTATATATTTGTATAGTTTTCTCCAACATATTTGGTGAAATAAATAAAAATTGGTCTAGAATTTTATATTTGTGGTAGTTATTAGTTAATGTCTTTGATCTAGAAAGAGTTCTTCCAAAAGGGAACTGATTATTATAACATTCTCTACAATCTTCTTGGAAACAACCAAATAAGTCATCAACTTATTTTTTATGTATTTGTTTCTGTTATTGATTTCTTAATCAAAAAAAATATTCTTTGTAGCTCTGTCTTGCCAAGAATATGGTATTATCATGTGGCTGATAAAACTTCAATTAAAATTTCCCACCACTGATTTAGGAATTAGTCGATTAGTGATTGTTTAAAGAAACGGGACAACTAGGTCAATGGGTCAAAAGATATTCGAGTTATACTTTTAATAATGAATGAAACTCCTTACTCATTTCATTATGAGTATTGGAAAAAAAAGTATCGCGGATCAACCCAAACTGACCCGTTTTAGCCCGTTTCAAGATCTGTACGTTTTGCCATGTTCAGAAAACTAACCTCAAGCTCCCTGACCAATTGTTTAGCATTTGGGGCCGACACAATGATCCGGCGAGCAGTTGGCGAGATAAAGCCTTCATCAACAGCCTTATCAATGAAAGACAGCAATGAGTTGTAGTAACCCTCCACATTCAAGAGACCAACCTGCATGACATGATCCACAAAATAAGTATACCGCTAATAAATGCAACCGACTTATCAAAAATCACATTTTAACTTGGGCCCACAAAATAAAAATGCTTAAGAATTAGTTACGATGATGCAACATATCTTCTAAACTATCTATCCACATGCATTTGATTCTTCTATAGTCTATACTACCAACATTTGACCATAAAGATGCCCTTTTTAATTCTTGTAATGTTGATTAAGAATTCATACATAATCGAAAAAACATTTTTTATGTGCAATGTATAGGTGTTGAGATTCGTACGGGTTTGTGATGGATTCTGAGCTGAGCCCATGTGATGACTTCTAGCAGTTCTTCAAGAGTACCATATCCACCTGAATATAATACAAGATTGATTATGACTCATCTTTAAGAATTTGAATCTTTATGAGGAATAGAAAGAACTTATATACCAGGTAGAGCGATAAAGGCATCAGCTTGACGAGCCATCTCGGCTTTTCTTTCATGCATATCAGCCACAGCTTTAACTTCACCAACCGTCTCGCCAGTTATCTGTTAAGCTCCAAAATCTTATTAAACAAGCAAATACATTCATATCATAGCATACATATTTTCCTATATCCTTTTTTCATCATTTGAATCGTTTCCTTTTCCGCTCTAAGAATTCTTTATCAGTTGCCCAAAAAAATGGAACCCAAAAAATAAACACGAGAAACGACTTGAATGGATGGTTCTAGTTTTACAAAATTGTGGCTTTGTCCGTCTAATCTTTCATTATCAGTTGTAAAAACTTATGGGACCCGCAAAATAAAAATGACAAGAGACCTGAACAGATGTCTACAAACAGTCATTACCAAAATATATTTCTTGTTATAGATTAAAAAATGATAAAAATATAAACTTTTACTAGTAGCATTTTACTAGTTTAAACTAGAGTGGACCAATTTAGTTAGAGTTGAACTAGAAACAAAATAAATAGAAACACCAAGTTGATCTATTGCTATTTATGGTTCAAAAGGCTAGAAGCCAAATTTGTAGAAAATGATGTGAATGGAAGTTGAGTAAATGCATTTTGTATCAAAGACTAGTCAAATCACTATAAATAAGTCCAAACAAGGTATTTAATATCTACACTCTACTTCAAAGCTAATGTTCCTACATTCAAGATACTATTTAACTCTCACAGCACAATGAACAAGTAACTGTAGCATCATTCTTTTGGTTTTTGGAAAATGTCAGCTACATTTTGACACTACAAAGGATAATAATCAAACTTTGATTTGAAGGTTCCTGAATATACCTCTCTGGGCATTAAGGTCCTTGGTATAACCCTGCAAGAAACAAAAAAGATATCCCATTATTATAATGTTGTACAGTTGAAGTCACTATTGCATAGCAGAAAGAAATGATGAAAATTGGAAAGACATGCAAAAGGGACTTCTCATGGAAGACTGTCATTTTATATTTTTCTTAAAATGGCCTTGTATACATGTATTTGTAGTGTATTCAGAACCACAAGACTCTCATTTTTATGAAAAAAAAGGTTTTGTTTTTTACTTGGAGTGATTTAACCAAAATAAGTGTAGGATAGTGTCAATATCAAGTTATCAACTATACTTTTCAGTAATTATTTGTTAAGTACTATGAGTAATGGTGATTTAAAAGGACAAGGCTATCATTTTATGTTAATGGGGACTTTATTCTAGAAGTTAATTTGCAGTAGTTTTATTAGAAGGTCAAGACAGTCATTTTATTGATGATTTCCTTTTTCTATGAATAAAGTTGGGAGAGACATACTTAAACAATGGCTAAAAGGTTTCATACTTTTTACAAACAAAATAAAAACTTTTTACATGATTTGTTTTTACCTTTCTATCTACAAAAAGTCCTAGTGTGGACTGACAGGCCAAGATGGATGTTTTTTTATCTTTGATGAAGTAAAAAGATGTTACATTAAATTTGTGTAATCAATAAACCCTTTTTTTTATACAAAACACCATGCTTTTTTAAGTGTGGGACTATGTTTTCAAGCTTTCATAAAATTAAAAGATGTCAACTTTTTTGATAACTTGATGTTTCTGTGCAGTTTTCAACTGAAAAAAGGTGAACAACAATATGACAAGTAGCTTGATTAAGTACAAAGATCAGAATTTTTTAAGCATTTGATCCCATGATGTCTGCAACATCTCATTTTGCATCGAGTACTGTGAAACATGCATGTTTTCCATTGAGTAATTCAACATAGTGTCATCAAATTTGACTTTCAAAGGTTAAATTTGCATTTCTTAACACTTTGAAACTAGGGGATGATCCGCACACCACAACTTTTTATACTTTCACCGCACTCTGTGCATTGCATTACAGTGTTGTCCAATGTGCTATACAACTTGTACAAAATGGCGTAAGTATAAAAAATTTTGGTGTGCAAATCAACCCCCTTTGTAATTAGTACACATTCTTTACATCTTTAGCATAAAGTTCCTTTCATGCATTGTTAATTTAAGTACTTACTAACATAATCACCTCACTTATCTCAAAAATTTAACTTCATGACTACTATTTACAAATTTAAAACTGTCAATTTGACATGAAAGTCAAGAAAGAGAACATAAAAGCAACAAACATCACAAAAAGGCAAGAAAACAAAGAATCATGAAATGAGAATGATGCATGTCTCTATTTGAAACTTACTAATTATAAACTTTTTACCTTCTTTGTAATCCCCAAAAAAGAAGAAACTTTTCACAAAAGTGTTCAGTTGAGACAACTTAGTACTTAAACTAAGTTTTGCACTAGAGCTTGAAATAGATAAGTTTAATAAAATTGTTTTTGTGGTATCTTATAATTAGTACTTTTTCTTGAGAAACAATGAAGCTAATGACATTTTAAAGTTTGTACTAAAATTTAGTAATAATATTTTATATAATGTTGGCCATTAAGTTGTGAAATAATGAAGCTACAATAGACATGTATAGACACATTAATGAAGCTAGAGAGAGAGCATACCCTAGAACATGGCGCCCACCATCATGAACTGCCTGAGAAACAAGACCCATCAGACCCACGCTGCCACCTCCATAGACTAGATCAATCCTTCTTTCCACCTTCAAAAGATATACACGTGTCACATACCCACTTCACCATTTGCATAATCAAGAAAAAATTATCCCATCATTTGTACTAAAACAACGAAACAGTAATACCCTTTTCCCAAGATTCATTTTTTACTAAGAAGTTGAATTGGGAAGTGATTTGCACACTGGAGACTCATAGATAGTATAAGAAGAGTATCCGATGAACTAATTGAAGCATGAGAAATGATACATGGACCTAACCGTGAACCTAATTGTGGACCTAAAAACACGTGGCATTATCCTGATGGCTGCAGACAGGGACTCACTTATTTTACAACCCATCAGGATCATGCCATATATTTTTAGGTACGATTAGGTCCATGTATCATTTCTCAAAATAAAAAGAGTGTCTCAAGAACTATTAGAAGTGTGCAAATCACTTTCCGTAACAATAACAACACTACTCAATCCTGCCGGTACCCGAATATAGTTATTAAGGTTAATTTTCTTAAAACTACAAAGTTTTAGTAACAAAAAACTTTTTGGTCATGATGCATTTCACAAAAATTGTGTTTTTTGACACTATTTAACACTATGGGAAAAAAAATTCATATGATTCACGGCCACCAGAAAACACCCGTGTATGAATTTACGTGTACAAAAATGAAACCCCATGAACAAAAATGATTATTGGGACCTTAAAAAAAGCTGATAAACATGCTTAAGAAATTAGCCATTATACTAACATGGCACGTTTGGTTCCCCATTCATAGGCACAAACACACACACAAACAAACACCATTCTGTTTGTTTTGTTTTTATATAATTTTTATATTTTTATATTTTTTTTGTTTTCTTACAACTTCCCACCATAAACTTTGATCATGCAAGAAGGCTGCACAACTGACAGCAAATTACAGCTATCAGTTTTTCTCTCTCATGCCAAACATAAACCCTAACTTCCATCTTTCATTTAGTCATGTACCTCAAAATAACATAAATAACCAAATAACACTAATCTTTAACAAATGGGTATACCTTAACTCCTTAAGATTGCTTAACATGATGACATAAGGTGACACACAAAAACAATACAAAAAGCTGCATAAAATACATTCCTAAACCTTAAAGATTCAAAATTTACAATACTAAAACAACAAGTAGCTACAAAAAAGCACCAAGATTCAAACTTTATAGCATAAAATCAAAAGGGTATGCTTAAAATATAAAAAAATGAAATGGGTATGTTTTATTTTGTTGTAAAAATGCATATTCAAGATTCTTGAAAATAATGGTTTTGCTTAAACTTTATGGAATAAAATTAAAAGGGTATGTTTAAAATACAAAAATATGAAATGGGTATGTTTTATTTTGTATATATACATGCATATTTATAAAATCTTGAAGAAAAAAAATTTGTATACCAGTTCTTTGCCAAGCTCAATGGCAGCTTCTTGATAACTTGGTTTTTTGCCTGAACTGCTTCCACAAAAGACACATATTCTTTTGAACCTTGATTGTGTTTCATCTTCCATTATGTTTTTTTGTTTAAGAAATGAAGAGGAAGAAGAAGATGATGATGTGTTTTGTGTTGTGTTGTTTGGTTCCTACAACAAGGGAGAGAGGGTGGGAAGGGGGTTAAGTTAAGAAAGAATGAAAAGAATATGTGAATGTTGTATAGTGTTATATAATACTATTGTGTTTTTTGAAATAGTATAAGTTTGGATAAAAAGAATTTTATAAAAATGAGAAGAGACCCACAACAATGTTACCCCACTTCTCTCACGTTCTGTATACCCCGTGGCCAAGTGAGATTTATTGAACGAAATTGTTTATAGTATGTGGTTTTGTTTTGTTTATTTGATAGGATTTGGGTCATATCTAAAAGAGAAATAAAATACTACTAACTTTTTTTTAGAAAATTCATTTTATTTGTATTTTATCAACTAACATTTGCGATTCAGCAATTCTCTTTTCACACTGTTCTTTAGATTTTGTAATGTTTCCTACTTTCTTGGTTATATCATTAGAAAAAAATACAAATCGTTTTCTTAAATAAAATAAGGAATATGTTTCTTACTTGTATATTGTGTTGGTTTAATGTATTATTTGTAAGTAGGGCTGAGCAAATCACCCGAACAGACCGGACCGATCACATTCGGTCCAGTCTTCGGTTTCGACTTTTGAGCCAATTCGGTCTCGGTCTTGGTCGGTCCGGTCCGGTCCAGACCGGACCACAAACCAAATATTTGCCTTGTTGGACTGGACCGACCGACGAACCAACCGAGACCGACCGACCACATTCGGTCAGGTCCTCGGTCTCGGCTTTTGGGCTAATTCAGTCTCGGTCTTAGTCGGTCCGGTCCGGGACCGATGCTCAGCCTTATTTGTAAGAAGTCCGGTTGTTATTTTGGGGCACAATACAAGATGCATTTTGTAACATTAGGGGTGAGCATATGGCGGTTTTTAGCTAAAATCAAACTCTGAATCATCAAAAGTTTGGTTTTAAGTTTTTTAAAACCAAACCCTATACTAAAATTCGGTTTGATTTTTTAGATTTTTGATTTTTTGCGATTCAGTTTTCGGGGTTTTATTTATTTTTTATTTTTTTTTATAATTTTTTTGTTAATTTATTAAATGGCCATAGTTTTTACAAGTTAGAAATCACTCTCGCAAACAGTTATCACATGAATTTAGACAAAGTTATCTAAAAGATAAAGATTTTTCAAAGAGATAAACAGAATTTTGATGGTATTACAGTCGTCTCATTTTTTTAAGGCCTAAAGTGAAAATATAAAATGAGACATTTTCGACAATAGTTTTTTGTTGCTAATTTAAATAATTTTAAAGGACTTGTCAATAACTAGGTATATCTTGAATATCCGAAATTTGCGATGATGATTTTATGTTAGACTTATTATTTTAGCTAAGTTTTTTCAAATCGGATATCTAAATTTCGGATAACAGTTTTATATATCCAAATGTCCATAATTTATGGAAAATTTTTATATTGGTTTCAAAACTGACATTTTATAAAACTCAACTTTACGAATTTATTGTAGTGTTAGCTAGATATACATATGTTACAGATATTTTTTGAACACCCACAACCTAAATAAAAAAAATCCTATAAAGTAAGTTGAATATTTTGTCGAAAAATAATAAGATTACGTAACATGTATATAAATATGAGATTTGCGAATATATATGAAATATAGAAAACTAACTTTACGAATTTATTGTATTGTTAGCTAAATAAACATCTGTTACGAATATTTAATACATATTATAGAAAAATCGTATTCCTGAAACTTTCTATTATCATTGTAACGCTCATATGGAATAATAACATTTAGAGCACTAGGTACCTGTGGTGCTGTCGTGTAGTGATGTAGCCTGTAGGTAAAACGCTATCATATCAACACTTTTTCGTATAACATCAGTATCTATCACATCACAAAACACCACTCCTTCTTGTTTCCGATGCCGTGAGACACCCTCTGGCCCACACATAATTCACTTTAAAAAAAAAAAAAAAAAAAAAAAAAAAAAAAAAAAAAAAACTCGGCTGCAAACCGACGATTGCGAGGCACGGAAACACCAACCTCAGGTGTAGGGTTGACCGCCTCACTAAGGGAGTCTCGCTTTGGTCGGAGTCGGTGGTCTTGTTAGGGTTTGGTCAGTGATGTTCGTGAAGGGGATTTAGGTCGAGAACACAAGACAAAGGCTGTGGTGACTGAGCCTTTTGTTTTTTTTTTTTTTTTTTTTGTGTGTTTGTTTTGCGATGTTGTATTTTTTGCGCGAAAAATAGAGGAAGAAGATGAGGTATTTTAGTCATTTTCATTTTAGACCTTGTTGTTATGTTTGCTTACATTGTTAGTCATTTTAATTGTTTTTGTTATACCGTTAGTACTTACTATGTTTAGTGTTTACAATGTTATTTGAATTAGTATGTAATGTGTTTTATTTTTGATGAAATTTAATTTGTTGTATAATAATAATAATAATAATAATAATAATAATAATAATAAAATGATGGTCGTTTTAGTTTGGTAGAAAGTCATGTGTAAGTCGCCGGAGAGAGAAAGCTGATGTGACAGACAAAATGAAGGTCGCTGAAAGTCACTAACGTGCACAACGTTAGCAGAGATAGATATATTTTTGTACAAAATTGATAACTCATATCTTTTCATACTAAAATGGAGGTGATTTGCACACTCTAACAATTGATTGGGACACTCAAATTATGAGTGTTTTGACATTTATATCCTTACAGAGTGAAAATAAGTAAAAATGATGTGAGGGTATAAATGTCAAGACACTTATAATTTGAGTGTCTCAATCATTTGTGGGAGTGTGCAAATCAAATCACCTCCCATAATAAAAATCATGACTTCTGACAAGATTGGATAATACAGGAGCAAAGAAAATTTATGGATGACAAATACACCGTTTTTGTTCTATTTGATAAGATTAGTCATACCTTATATCATCTTCTTGATAAGATTCATAAATCATAAGATAATAAACAAATAGAAACTAATTTTCCTAAATATATAAAGGAGATTTAGAATTGTAATCGAACAGAATCGAACCAAAATATATGATTCGGTCATCATATTTTGTTTATGATCTATATAATTCGAAGTGATTAAATAATGAGTTCTATTTTTTAATCATGTTTAATTATTCTATGAAAAAAATAAGGTTTCAACTAAATGAAATAATAAAATATCAAGTTGTCAAGTTGGTATAACAGTTTATGTAGTATTTTTATTTAATTGTTGTAGCTTTGAAAGTTAAATAGGTTGATTCTTTATGTTGCTTTTATGTGTGTCGAAGCTTTAAACAACCTTTTGTAGTCACCACCTAGTCACAATATTTTCGAACAAGCCCCGGAGGCCTCCACTGCTCCAGCTTGCTATTTAGCTCGGCGGTTCTCGTTTTTGTTGTTGTTGTTGTTGTTCCTTAAAAAAAAGAATGAACGCACGACTCAAAATACTGTAAAGATATATTGTTCCGACCAATTGAATTAACAGTTGTTCTCGTCATAACGACTGTTTTTAATGCCAAATTAAACGACATTTAGTTTAAATCGATTCAAGCACTCATCGAAACTATGTTACACACGAGAAATTTCAATCAGGAAGGAATTATTACGATCTTTTGTGTAATGCTTATTGGATTTATATATTTATGTAAGTTATACACAAAATTGACATCTAATAAGCAGAATGGACATTTTTTCATAAACTTGGCAGTTGATAACATACTTCAGCATGCGAGTATGTGACTCTATACAATTATTAACTCAGAGTTGAAACATATATTCTTGGGTGTTAAAATGAAATATACCCCAACATTTTTTGGTTCGGCAAATCAAACATTTTTTCATATGTTACACAACTTCTCAAAAACCTTTTTGTCATACATCTACAGTATTTATTAATAATCGCAGCACACATTAAATGCGACAACGTATACAAGACAATCACTCTCACCGATGCTTGTAATGATTACTACTAGGCGTCGTCGTTTTTGTATTTCGTAGTACTCTTTTTGGACCAATAGGTATTTCTTGTAACAATAATTTTAATCAACAGTACAAAATCACTTCAACTTAGAAAATAGTACTGGGTATACTATATGTTATCGAGGCCATATATGCATTTGTTAGAAAGTATGATATCTGAATCTAAAAAAGATAACACTCATCTTTTTTCTTGGTCAAGAAATAACATGTTTGATAATTCTTTTGTGTATCTTAAGTTGTGACGTGGGTAAATAATAGGATTTTACTACATAAAGCTAGATTTAGACATTTAGTGCTAAATTACTAACGGCTCGTTTGTTAATTTTTTTTATTAAGTCATGTTTAATTAAAAGATAATTTAATGCACACACCTTCAGTTTTATTAGTTAATATTTTCAGTCATCTTTATCTAGTAAGTCACAAACAAACATTTTTAATATGACCTAATAAATTCATTTTTTATTTATTTATTTTTTTTATATTAAATCAATTAAGTCGAATTCAAACACCACCTAAGATTATAATCCAATTTTAGCTAACGGCTTTTTGTATCATGTGCCTTGAGAATAAGTTAAACTCTAATGATTATCAAGCTTCTTTCCTTCATCACAATATCTTCCCATCGATTAAGCGTAAGTCGTTGTTTTGGATATCGAGCAGGGCTTCTAAAAATAATTTTTCTTATAATCGCCGAATTAGCTGATGCCTGTTTGTTTGTTTTAGTTCCTTATTTTCTTGTTGATTTGTTTCTTCTTTAGGTGCTATGCCCTAAAGTGCTCGGAGTGGCTTATAGTCACGTTATAGGCGCATTTTTGGTACCTATAACGTCATTAACTACGTCGTTGGTGGTGTTATTGGTTCATTATAGGTGCAACGTATGCTCATAAGGTGTTTTTAGTTTTTTTTAATCTTTTATTTGGAATTGTGCTTGTGTGATGTTTGTATTTGTTTTTGTGTTTGTTATTGTTTGGATAAGTTGGTTTTCTTTTTGTTGCAGGTTTTGGCGAGATATAGTGAAAGAAGAAGATGTGATAATTTTAACCATTTTCACTTTAAACATTATTACTATATACATTTACATTATTTGTCTCTAAGAGTGTTTTTTCTATACAGTTAGTCTCCGTTATTTTTATAATGCTAGTTCATAAATTATTTTTACTATATTGTTAGTCCCTAAAATATATAAAATTTGAGAATTGTGTTTATTTTTAAGAAAATTAAAAAGAAAAGAAAAACGGAAACCTACATGCACCTGTAACATGTTATAGCCGAAGAATGTGTTTTTCAGATTTCATGTTATAAGATAAAAGCTGACGTGACGAGCAGATAACTTTCATAAAACACCAACCGTGCCTAGCGCTATTAGAGCCCTCTTGATGTACTTTTCTTTTCACTCAAGTAGTTTAAATGTTAATTTAATTTAGTGAATTAAATCTTGCCATTTGTGTCCACACTAACATGTGAACCAGAAGCATGTTTTAAACAAGACTTTAACTACATAAAAACCCCAAAATCTGCATTTTGGAAGTTTAGAATCAACTTCATGTGACAAGAAATTAGAAAAGAATTTGAACAAATTATTATGTTTCTAGAAAAATCTAATCCCCATTTAGGGCTAGCAAGCAAGTTTGTAGAGAAATATTCCCGTGTCTCACGTTGCTTACACAAGTCGTGCTTGGCTTGTTTTTTATATATCCAACAAAATAATTTTCATGTCTTTTTTAGCAAAGTATTATTACACTAAATGTTTAATCATATAAACATGAGCATTTTCATTAATGGAAGCGAAATTCATGGGCAAAATTAGTCAAAGCTGTGGCATTTACTTTTAAGTTTAATGGTTAATAGTTGAAACTGGAGTTTTCAGCTGTTAACATTTACTTTTTGGGATAACTTGACTACAACTTTTGTAGCAAAGTGGCTACAATCCTTCACTAAAATACATTAGAAAATGAATCATTGACCCACAAAAAGAAGTCATGGACTCACAGAAAGACTCAGGGACCCACAATTTATAGCACAAATTGTAGGGAGTTGGATACAATGCAATTGTAGCTAATATATTCCCTTACTTTTTAGAGCATCTAATACTAGAAAGCTTACAACTGGGAGCTTATAAAATAAGGGAGGTGATTTGCACATCAAATAAACTGATGGGGACACCACAATTATGCACATGGTATTTTACTGCAATGTACAATCAAATTAAGCTTCCAAAATATTAACCTTCCAAAACATAAATTTAAAATCCAGTAGTCAAAATGAAAAAAAAAAAAAAAAAAAAAAAAAAAGAAACGAGATTTATACTAAATGATTCAACAGTAAAAAATCTCTACAAATAAAGGTCAACAATAATCTTACAAATCAAAATCCATAACAGGATAATCAACATCTACGTACTATCTACATGCACCCTTAAGCCATGAAAATGAAAAATAAAAGAAAGAACCTTAGTCAACACAACACAATAACTATTCCTTATCAAACAATCGAGACTTAAAATTACAAAGAAAGAACAATCTCAGTCTTCTCTAACTACTCATAAATTTGTTTGTTAAAACAAGAGTATAAGAGTAAACCATCATAGATCTTGAAAGTAATAAGAGGACAACAAACAAACAACCTACCCAAGACCTTTTTTAATGAGATCTTGACGAACGTAGTGTGCTTCGGTTACGGTTGAAATAAAGAAGCTTTATGCTGCGTTTGTGATAAGGAGATGGAAGAAATGTTATTATGATGCTGCGTTTTTGATATGTAGGAAGAAGAGCTATTTAGGTGTGTGACTGCCATGGAGATATAAGGGTGGATTTATTTGATGTGTTTTGTAAGGAGTTATAAGGTTGGAAAGATTGAATATGCGTATTATTTTGGAGAAGGAGACATTTGGTGACTGCAAGTTTTTTTTAGATGGAGAGGGTTGGATTGGGACCTTGAATGTGCGATGTGTGTTTAGGTTTCCATAATGAAGAACTTAAAATCTAGTTATTTGTAAAATTATTGTCACAAAACGCATATAGCTAAAAAACGTTGCTCGACAAAATTTTAATTTTAGAGTACCCGCCGCCGCATCGCGCGGGTACCCTGCTAGTACTAAGTAATGGACGGTTGTGCAGGGACATCTCATTCGGAGGGAAAAGCACGCCTGAATAATGGGGAACAAAGGATTAGGAGAATTCCCTTTGGATGACCCTCCAACCCTACCAGACCTGTTCAAGAAGGAATTTCTCCAGCTTCTGTAAAAGAGAATATTGATCTGTTGCGGACTATGATCAAAGAGTTGGATAACTGTGGTAAAGAGAAAGTAGCACTTCAGAGACTCTCCTATGGAGACTCGGAGGATTTAAATTTTTATCTTTATCTATCAAATGTCAAAGATGTAAAATAGACAAAATTTTAACAGCATGTAAGATTATATTAATTTCTAAAATTTAAAATTACTCAAAATTTAAAAATTTTACGGAATTTGAAATTTCGATCATCCTAAATTCCACAAACAAGACGCCCCGCAGGAGTATGACAAAAAAGGAAGAACAACATGTGTACATTAAGTGATGACAATAATTTTAATAGTTTCAATATAGTGACAGTTTAGAAGTATTTAAGTAGATCTTAAAGACAGACAAGAATATTAAAGAAGTAGAAGGGACAAAATAATGCACAAGGGAAAAAAGGGAAAAAAAAATGAAGTAAAAGGGGAAAAGAATAGGAATAGTAGGAGTCGAAGTTTGAACTTTCAAACACACAATAATTTACTATGACTGTGATAAATAACCCCCAAACGTGTATCTAGTCATATCGACTATTTCTTGGATATGCCTATCATTCATGTGATAAGCCATCGGTTTAGTGGTACGCCGCCTAACTTTTTCACAAAGTGTCTAAGATTCAATTTATGAGATTCACATTTGGGTGGCTAGGGACAATGTCGAAAACGATCACAAGAATAACTAGGTAAACCACGTAAATCGTTAAAGACTCAATCTTCATAAGTAACATGAAAGGAAACCTCGTCGATTTTCATTGTCATGTATGTGATACATGGAGTCACACACGGGATATGCCTTGTATTCTTTTGCATTTAATTAATTCTACTTTTCTCATACTAACTCTATCCGATATTTTTTTTTTCAAAAAGAGTCTTTTACCATCATGTAAAGGTAAAAGTGTTTACAATTTACGTCCCTCATACGAGTCTCTGATAAAAATGGACATTGTTGTGGTTGTTATCTCGTATTAAGTGTGAAATATGTCAATAACAATTATCAAAATGTGAAATATGTCAATAACAATTATCAAAAAGATCAAACTCTCTTTAAATAAAAAAAGAAAAAACACACCTCACAACTTGTTTACTTTCAACTTCATTTATGGAAGCAATACACACACGAGTAATCAATCGTACATATGCTTAAAAGTAAACCTAGCAGAAAATTCACAAGAGTTGTATTTCTTATAGGGAAGACAAAATGTAGACACACTTTCTGTATCACCTTCAAGATCTTTTGGAGTCTTTTATACAGTAATATATTGTTGGAGCATCATTGTCAAAGTTATAGCCAAGTTTTGGAATGATATTATATAGTGAAAATTTCCATAATAGACACATATATGTGTTACCAAAATCGACCTTAGAAAGCTGTGTTATCAAAAACTACACAATGCATAAATCTTGTTTGCTCACCCGCTAATTTGAACATGGTGAGCAAAATTCTTTGTTCACCCTCTTATTTGCTCGTCATATTTATTCAGGAAGATAGGGTATTATGCTGACATTTGGCATGATGAATAAAGTTGTTTGCTCACCCTCTTATTTGCTCGCTATATTTATTTAGAAAGATAACGTTTGAGAGGTTTTGAAGATTGGTTTGAGAGGGTGAAAGTATTCGGTTTTGCTTTTTTTTCTTTTTTAAAATCAACGTTGTTGATATATTGAATGTGTAACAAATGCTCACCCGATTACTTTTCTTTATATAACCATAGGTCATGTGTGCATGCAAATGAGGAAGGCGAGCAAACGCTTTTGCGTGCATAGTAGATTTTCATTATTGAAAAAATTACTGTCGTTTTTGGTTATTCTAGTCTATAGGAGTAGAGAACGGAATTTTTTATATTATATACTCATGTCTACTTTTATTGAGTTGCTTCTTTGATTTTTCCTATGTCATGTACCAATCAAAGCTTTATACATGCCTTACAAATTTAATTATTATAATAAATACTTATGGAAGCTAAAATAAACAAGTAAGCGAATGAGATGTTTCCTGATTAGGTTACAAATGAAAGGTGAATTTTTAACTCATGTGTAAGCGGCCTAACCATAATATATCCGTGACCATTTTCGACATTTGCACGACGGCCTCCAAATATGTAACTAGTGACGTTTGAATACTTGACCGCTCGCAAGGACGTCAAGTACCTTACCACTAAGCTATTCTATGTGGTTTTGGAAGTTAAAATAATGGAACTAAAAACAAATATTTGCAATCATCAGAGACACTCCGTGGCATCGTATGTCAAGATCCTAAGATCGAGTATTGAGCTATGTACTTTAATTTAATCGATTCGAAGACGACCGTGGTAGTGTTTTGAAAATTCAATTCGATTACCTCCCTAATTTTGGCATGCACATTATGGTGGGAGTAAATTTCATATTACTAAATTAAATAAATTTATTCTTTTATGATAAATCCAAATCGATGAAACACGCGCTATCTCATAACCATTGATTGTTAATTCACCAGGGCTGGCACACATTTTTTTTTCTTGTTAAATAAAACAACACATTTAAAACCATACATAATTTAAATAAAATAAAGTATCACAGTTAAGTCTAGTTTTATACATTTTGCGGACTTACAATATTAAAAAGCTTTCAGGACTAATAATGGAAATTTATTTGTTCATAAGAAACTATAAATGCATTAACACGCCTTGAATATGGGTTAATTAGAAAATTTTGACCCTTAAGTATAAACTAATGATAAACAAATTACATATATCATCTTATTAAAATTTTACGTAAACGAAATATAATATTTAATTTTTAAAAAATTATGGGACTAACAATAACACATCAATAATAACGGAAGGACTAACAAAGAAAAGCTAATTCAAGGGTTGATAATGGAAACTAAATGTCTAACAGAAGGACTAACAAAGAAAACTGAGACTTACAAGTAAGAAAAACTAACTACAAAAAACTAATAATGTTTTGGTTTTGCTAATGACATCTCTAAAGGTTGTAGTTAATTGAGTATATTTTATCACAATTAGTTGTAAGAAAATAATTCATCAAATCAGAATCAAGTATTGTGTGTATCCATATTTTTTGGGATTGTTTTCACTTTTATCGAGATTTTTATCCAATAAAAATCATTTATATGTGACATTGTAATGAATTCATTTTCTTAACAACAAACTTTAGGATTGTTAATATTTACTATTTATTGAATAGTGTGTATTGATAGTATAAACTATAAAGAAACTGATAAGCGTTATACTTGTGATGTGATGTGTATGTTTGGCACGGAGCGGTGTGGAGCTTTTTGGGGTGATGAGCGGTGAGCAATGAATATTTTGATTTTTAGTAGTCGTTTGGCAAAAAAGCGGTGAGCTATGGCGATTTTTTAGAAAGACTAATTCTCTGATGCTTGTTTAAAAAGTGGTGAACGATGAGTTGTGGCTACTTCTAACAACTACTGCTCATCGGTGCTTTTAACAAACACACATAGTGTAAATTGTAGTATTGTACTCCAATATACTTCGAATCATGTCATACTAGGGGTGAGCAGAAAATCCGAATAAACCGAAAATCGAAACCAAACCGAACCGAAAATAACCGAACCGAACTAATAACCGAACCGAATTTGCCAAAACCGAACCAAACCGAACTTTTAATTCAGTTCTCGGTTTGGTTATGGTTTTGGTAATCAAAACCGAAAACCGAACCGAAAACCGAATTAATATAAATTTATATATTTATATATATAAAAAATCAATAAAATGTTATATTATATTTATACTTTTATTTATATATATATATATATAAATAACAATAAAATTTTATCCTAATATTAAAAAATACTTTTTATGTTTGAAATAACTCTTTTGGCTAAATATATTTGTATATTTTTCTTTTTTTTTAAAATAAAGTGTGTAATTCGGATTAAACCGAAAACCGAACCGAACCAAACCGAACTAGAATTCAACCAAACCGAACCGAAAACCGAATTTGAATTCGGTTTGGTTTGGTTCACGGTTTGACCCTAAAAAAACTTTTAACCGAATTAACCGAACCGAATTAACCGAATAACCCAAAAACCGAACCGAATAACACCCCTATGTCATACAGGTAAGATGCAGCAAAAATGGGTTAAAAGATCCAATATATGTGGGCTTGTGAATATCTTAAGAGGCAGGCTTAATGGGTTTGATTCTTGTTAAAGTTGTTTTGTTTTTGTAACCTATTTCACAGTGTTGAATCGGAGGAAGTTTTGGCAAGAGGCCGAAGAGGAAAACTTACGAGAATTTCGTGGAGTGCGTGAATGTGGCGGATTAAGCCAGTGGCAATTTTCTGTTGGGCTAGATAGACTTGCGGAATGGCCACATAAGTTTAACGGACCAAAAATCTTGATTCGAAGTCTGTTAAAAAGTGATCTAAAACATACAAAATTACGGTTTTTAGTCGCTTGAGGTAATTTTATCTTTAGCACGTGAGTAATGGGCTAGATTTATTTGATTGTAATACATTTGGTCTATACATATTGAATCAATGTTAGCTTTTAAAACTTTTTACATTGTAAACAAAGATAGATAAACTGGTTACACCGTTGTTCAGCCAGCTTTCTATCTGTAAATTAACGTGATAGTTTGTATTAGCGTTGTCAAGTTTTAAGATCTTAGGCACATGTAAAGGGTATTGAAATTGAACTTGAATCTTGTTACAAAAACCAATGTCTAGGAATAAATATAACCAGACGACTAATATAAATTCAGTCATGTATAATTGAATTTTGCTATGATGTATTCTATTAAAAAAAATTCACCTATTACAAAATTTGAAAAGTAAATAACCAGTAAATCAAAAGCTACAAAATGTATAAATACGTGTATTCAGAGTGGCCCATATTTTACTAATTAATTCTCAATTGGGCTACGGCTAGAAAGTACCTGGGCTATCTTAACAGTTTACTCATTTGGGCTGATTGAAGATCCACTTTCTCAATATCCATGGTAGTAAATTATATACTCCCTCCGTCTCAAATTATAAGTCCATTTTCATTTTGCACAAAGTTTAAGAAATTTCCACTAACTACTCTATTAACCAATCAAATATCATTTCCCTCCTCTAAAGACTATTCTGATTGGTTGGAATATAAAAGTGGACAAATATTTTGGGACAATCAAAAATAGCAATATGGACTTATAATTTGGGACGGAGGGAGTACTACTTTTCTTTGAACGAAAGTTAATGATGGATTTTGGAATTATATACTACTACGTATGAAGTAAAAAAACTTAAAACTATGTCAATTAAAAAGTCCATTTGATATATATGGTACGAATGAAGGAAATTGTAGTCTTATGTATTTTTTTCTTTTACCTGTCATGAATCATGACACTTGATGGGATCTTGCTGAATGATAAAATAATTAAATCGACATCAATGTTTATCCATGTACAGTTAACACCTTGCTTATAATTGCTCGTGTGAACTTCGCTACTTCGTAAATTAGCTCCTATGTTCAACATCTTTTCTAGGTTTTCCTACTTCACAATAATATGTAAAAAACAGCTAAAATAACTTGGTTCATGCAATACTAGCCGGGGTATAAAAATTTTGTTTTCTGATTGAAATCATGATACAATGTAAAATCAACGCTACAACATTAGTTGATCTCTGCAAATCAAGTCCATCCGTCACTAAGAGCAAGATCTATAAAATTTCAAAGATGCTAAAGAAATAAAGAATCATTCGCATAATACATCCATGTTAGTAAGTATCTTGACCTACTATTACAAGGTGCTCATATCATATGACATGGTCATCAACTCGATTCTTAACACATTCTTTCTCCAATTAGTCATAAACACGTACATACGAGAAATTAATGTGGTCATCGTCACAACGCATTTTGTATTCGTTGTCTAGTCGTTTCAGAAAAAGGCATCATCATGTTTAACAATATACTCCGTATCATCTTTTCGGTCATCTCAAACCAAGTCTTTTAAAGTAAATCCAACTTTTAAACATGTTGTAACACATATATATGCAACTAGCTAATGTATATGGTACACATGTTTCCCAAATGTAGATGTGCATCGAATCCAATTTGTTGAGTGCATCATAATTCATACATCGTATTATTCTCTCTTTTTCATCTTTCCTTTTTTTGTTATACGTATAAACTAGATAAAGTTAAAGAAAGTAGAATGTTTTTGTATTCTAAAATAAGAAAAGTGGTGGAAAATTTCAGGAGGGAATAATATATATAAGTTGGTTTAAATGGAACACATGGAATAACTAACTTTTTGGAAAAGAAACGTAATTCGATTAGTCCCCTTTATTAACAAGGCTGTCATGTCAAAATTTGAGCAACTTTTCCCACTCTTCTCTGCAATTTTTACCTTTAGTACTTTAAAGTTTATCCCTTTTCCTCTTGATGGACACCTAAGTCATATCGCAACTTATATTCACTTGCAATATGTATCAAAAGAGATTATAATATGACGTACGAATCCATTGGTTCTTAAAAGTCGGTTAAATGTTAAGTTAGGGTTTCACATGTAGTAATTAAGAAATAAAGCAAATAAAGAGTTTTGGGTGCTTAAAAGTCGGCAGAACGTCTAGTAACATATATAGTCTCAGGCTTTATGTGTTGATCATAAACGTTAAGCCGACCATGACATATCCCAGACGTATTGTTCATACATGTATCACTAGCTTAGAGTGGATGTAATAGGGGTTGGACAATGCACAACCCTAGTTACGTGTACCATGACGCGTGGTGGTGGGTTTTTGAGATTGAATCGGTGGTATTTGGTGGTGGAGTGAAAAGTTGATGTGGTGCGGTAACGATGTTTGTCACCATTACCAGTTTACCACTAGTCTAACAAACGGTGACTTCTTTGTTGTTCTTGCTGTTACTAAGTTTTCTTGAACTATGATATAGATTTTCGGTCCTTTAGTGATAAGTTAAAACATCATGGGTTAGTTTATTGTTTTTCTTTTCATTTATAGAATGATGGAACCTGCTATAACACGTATGCGCGAAGTGCTTGATGCCGTGATCCACTCCACCCTTTGGATCCTTTGGAAGTTTAGAAACGACTCATGCTTCTCGTCCACAAGACCAAATCGAAGTCTCATTCTCAACGACGTGAAACATCTTTCTTTTATTTGGANCCGTATGCGCGAAAAACCCTATTAATATTCCAAACTAATTAACATTAGGGCCAGAAACTACGATTATATCCATTTAAACTTAAGCTTCGTGGATTCTGATCTTCAAAACTAGAAAGGATCATTAGTGCACTGATCAAATCTCTATACAATGTACACTAAAAATACACGCTAGCTTTTCTTTTATTCTTGAAAAAGAGCTAGTAGAGATTCAGATTTCATGGAATTATTGTTGAAAGTACGTACTTTAATTGCTTTATGAAAAAGCAAATGAAGACTAATAATTGGACACTCGATAAACATCGAGAAAAAGAAAGCTTCACTTTGATGTATATGTAATACAGTACTGATATGACGCAACTGAAAATAGGATACAAAGTGAGAAATTGGATAAAATTAAGAACAGCGAGGGTTATTAGATATGAACTTTGTTTTTTCTTATTCTTCTTTTCTCTTAAGTTAATGATCCGGCTATGCGAGAGAGATGATATGGAAATTAAAATTTTACGAACACAAATAGATATGTGATCACATAAACATGGCAACATCACGAAGAAACTCATATATAATAGCCGTATTGATAACGCAAAACATATACATCTAGACAACAAAGGTGATGGCCTGTCGATCCACAGCCACACTAACAAGTATCTTTTTTTTTTTTGAACGGCATAATTATATTGAAAATAGAGCAACCTAGCAAGAAGCTAGCTCTACATAATTAATTAAATAATGGTGAGGGTTATTAAACCACTCAATCCAATTCAAACTAGATTTTTTATTTCTACATGAGATCCAATTGAAGGAGGCTAGTTTCTCTTATTGGTTTCACATATTTGATTATATAATTACATGCTGTTCAAAAAAATTATAGATGAACTAATTAGCTTTGTTGCAGCGACTCGATCCACCTACAGAAATCGTCTTAAAAGGGTACGTACTGACCGACTACGAAGAGAGAGCGGGGAGAGAGAGAGAGAGAGATTTGTATATAGAGATACAACACCTTTATTTCATTCAAACACTCCTTTTGTAGCATTGGTCAGAAACACTTTGCATTCAAATTATTTGGTGCTATATCTTTTTCTCTCTGTGTTTGTATGTCTTTTTAGGCCATAGACACATAAATCTTTTTGACTAGATATCTAGTGACGAATCATATTCAATCTATCTACAGACTCTGAATAGAATGTTATAGGGATGTCTGAGCAGAAACTTACAGCTACGCCTTAGGGTATCTAATGGAATATCAACTTGTATATTTTGTGGCAGCTTCCATCTTCATCGTGTTTCTTAGTGTGTTTTTGTAATGACTCGTGTCTAGCTAGTCTTCCATGTTCTCATGGTTGTTCTATCGGTGTTGTTATAGATTTTAGTGCACGTAGTTATTTTTAGTTATTGCTTAGTCGAACATGCATGTCGTACGATTCTTCTATTATATTGAGTTTCATTTTCAATTCATTTATTTGACCTTTTCAAAAGAAAAATAAAAAAATTACTAATTACAACGAGGTTTCTTTCATTGAGGTACAAATATCATTGATTCTATACGCGACACAGTGCTTCTTTTTATTAGGGTATGACTCAAGTTACCTTTTGATCAGAAGTCTTGTAAAACAAGGAGTATATTTTTCTAATATAGTATGTATTTAAGTTAGAAAAAATTTGTATTTAGCCTATATAATTAGAGTATGATGATGTAGGCCATAATTAAAAGAGAGGTGACAAAAACTTGTGAGAGAGTTCTGTAAGGATATTGAAAGTTGAAGCATCTCAATCTTGTAGTCACAAATCTATATTAAGTTTTTCTAGTGTTGTGGGGTCGAACCGGTAAATCGTTGTGAGTTGTGTTTGTCTTTCGTTTTCTTTATTGTTTGACTATCGTTGTGTGACCCAGTGTCGTGGGTGTAAGATCCGAACACTTTTTTCTTTTCCAAAACTACTCATATAACTCAATACATTCGAAATGAAACTAGTATGTACTCACTAATATACTTGGGAATAAGATCATCCGTAAAAATAGTAATGCATCTCCAAGCATATATATATATATATATGCGACGCTAGTTCCCTGTGTGTTGGATAAGTATATTTCTTCATATCAATACGATAGTTTAGAGATGATATTTATTATCTTCAAAATTGTTGAGTATTGGATAAGTAAATTAATATTGTTTTAATAGATTATTACATCAGATTCATCACTATAGTAAAACCCTAGTTGTAAAAGTGTATACCTAGTTTACAACCCTAGAAAGTCCTAACGGGCCCCTAAATTCCTTTGGTGGTCCATTCGTTATATTTTACGTTAGAGTTGTAATTGCTTTTTTGAATAGTTGAGTTCCGGTTTTAATTTTCTTAATTTAGCTTTTCACATTTCCAAATCACATGATATTAAAACATGACCTTTGTATCATAGAGTTTATCAACCACATTCAAGTTAATTGTCTTTATCTAGTTTGCTTCTCCATGTAAACAATTTAATGGCATTCTTTACGACCGGACTACTTTTATTAAACTAGCAAGAAGCTGAAAGAGATTACAATAATTTAGTACAAGCAGAAATAGGAATCGAGATCCAATCAATCCAACTAGGATTGAAGTTCCTATTCCTATGAAGAAACCAAGAGTGTGAAAGAATTTTTATTTCTTCGACAAAAGTATCTTCATGAGGAGGTTTTGAACCGAAGCAAATTCTATTCCTGCATCTCCATAAAAACCAAGTTGTGGTGCATGCGTATCCATCAAAGCAAGGCTTAGCTTTAGAATTGAAGCAACCGAGCAGTCCACAAAGATATGGTTTGATGTTTCGATGTCGTTATATCTTAATTTATCCATAACAGCTGATCATATAATATATGTAATCAATCTAATACATGACAGAATTTTGACAATCATTTTTCGAGAACAATAGCAAAAAGGCCTAAAATCATTCATTTTCCTAAAATATAACCTACACGCTTATTGCAAGGAGTTTGACACGGGTACATAGACAGAGTTTCAATAGGGCAGGGTGGGATCATGGCCCCCCCAATATATATATGTCCAAGCTCCGTCTCTGCACGGATATATAACAAACCTATTTGTTCTTCTTTGCAACTTGCGCCGATTATTTTGCTAGGTCTCACATTAACATATTTGCTGTTAAAAGAAAGGAGAGTAACATAAATATTCACTAAATACATTCTATAATGGTCAATGATAAAGCTCTTAAACAAAGTACAAATTAACTACTATTATTGCGCTATCAATAATGATGGTTTCATCATTACTTGTAGACTTATAGCTAGTAAGTAGAGATAATTTACACTACAAAAGGTCTCAAATAAGGATTAATTTGTGAAGCATAATAGACAATTTATTAAAAAGGTCGAAGATGATTGAAGAATGATCGTGGGAGATCTCTTGTTTAATGTGTAAGAGAATATTTGCTTTTAATTCGATTTATTTTTAGTTTTTATATTTGAAAATTATGATGAACATTATAAAGATAGAATGGCAATAGTGAGTGGTAGTGTAATAGCTCTCCTTTCCATGCATCAGCACGCTTAGGATTGAGACAACTAACCCTACCATAATCTTACACCAAACAATTAGTCTCATGAATCTTGCTCACTTTCACAATGTTACTCCAGATAATCTATTCCTCATCTTAACCACTGTGGTTCTACAGATTTTACAGCTTGATAAGATATGTATCCAATATTTTCTTTGGTTCCTCATGTTCCACGAAGATGGTATAAGGCTTTGAAGTTTAAAGCAAGATGATTTACAATCCTTTGATTCTTGTTCAATAACAAAAGAATGATCGTATCTTTGCTACATGCAGGAGTAAGTAACTTCCATTGAGAAATAATGATGATATAACAATTTTTAACATGCTAGGCATTTCTTATCGTCATCAAAAAGCACAGCGGTGGAACAAGGAATAAAATGATCAGACGTACTTTTGAACTGTAACATAAGATAACAAAAACGAAAACAAAAACAACGAATTCAGTAAGCAAATATTAGAAACACAATATTACTTTGAGTGTATGCATTTAGTAACTTCAACTTTTTTATACAGAAAAAAGTACCGCCATACGAAGAAAAGTGTTATAGGTGTTCTATGACCCCAAGACCTCCCTAATTCCGCCTCTGAATAAGAAATGATATTATGGTTATTTCTGATTGTCATTAACAAGGGACCGATTGTATTATGATTATATGCTTGCGGGATATCACTATATCAGTTATCTATTAAAAGATAGTTTAAAGTAGTTGATCTTAAGCTCAATTAGTACAATTGAGTTTCGACCAAACAATCTCTAACGAGCTTCAAGTATAATAACAACGAGCTTTGTGCTTTGACCGACTACTCAAAGCTATCTTCAGTAAAAAAATCAACTTCCTTTGCATATTGGAATAAAGTCGAAGACAGTATATCGATTACCATCACTTCACGAGGCAAATCTAAAATGAAAGAATTGTTATCACTTTAGCATTTGCATCTACTTAATGTGTAAAGTATATCTAGGGATTTATGTATATTAAATAGTTCATGTTAAATGTTTTAAATATAAAAGTATACACAAGTAGATATGGAACTATAAAGTACAAATTCCACAAACCAATATTCTGAATTGATTATACGATTTGACGTATTATATAGTCTAGATAATCTCCTTTCGTTTCCGGACATAATTATTGAGTACCTATAAGTATAAATCTTTTTGAGTGGTGAAACAAAATCACATATTTTAATAGTACTAAAATATTAGGATAATAGTTATACCACTAATTAACTACCAAAAATACAACTAATAGTAAAAGTCATACAACCAATCTTGGATGGTTATCTATACTTATTATTTTTTTTTTTCTTTTCTTTTTTATATAATATAATCGATTATTTTTAAGGCTCAAATTAAAGTGCAAGCAAATCGTACAAAGAAATATAGTCACTGATTCCTTTGAAAGCTGAGTTGCCTTTGGGACTGGTGAATTCTTCCTGCTTGTCAGCACATGCATTCCACTTTCCACTACAAAATCAACTTTGCCCCTCTAAATCTTACCTCACCCCCAAGCAAAGCACACACTCTAATTTCATCATAGTATCATCTTTGCATTCACAAATCAACACAAATCTTAGATCATCATCATAACTCCAAAAACNTTAAGGCTCAAATTAAAGTGCAAGCAAATCGTACAAAGAAATATAGTCACTGATTCCTTTGAAAGCTGAGTTGCCTTTGGGACTGGTGAATTCTTCCTGCTTGTCAGCACATGCATTCCACTTTCCACTACAAAATCAACTTTGCCCCTCTAAATCTTACCTCACCCCCAAGCAAAGCACACACTCTAATTTCATCATAGTATCATCTTTGCATTCACAAATCAACACAAATCTTAGATCATCATCATAACTCAAGCTAGAAACTAAACATCAAATCATATATGTTGTTATAATAAAATCTTTCCAGCTTAAAGATAAACAAACTAAACATGAGAGCTGGAGGTTTCACTATCCAACAAGCTTTAAGCTCAGATGCAGCAACTATCATTAAACAATCTGTAACACTGGCACGTCGCCGTGGTCATGCTCAAGTAACACCTCTTCATGTGGCTAACACTATGCTTTCGGGCGCCACTGGCCTCCTTAGAACTGCCTGCCTTCAATCTCAATCACACTCACACCCTCTTCAATGCAAAGCCCTCGAGCTTTGCTTCAACGTGGCCTTAAACCGCCTTCCTACATCCTCATCTAACCCGATGATTGGATCACATCACTCCCAACACCCCTCGATTTCTAACGCTCTAGTTGCAGCCTTCAAGCGAGCACAAGCTCACCAGAGGCGTGGATCGATTGAAAACCAGCAACAGCCGTTACTTGCTGTAAAGATTGAGCTTGAACAGCTTGTGATATCGATTTTAGATGATCCTAGTGTTAGTAGAGTAATGAGGGAAGCTGGTTTTTCGAGTACTCAAGTGAAAACTAATGTTGAACAAGTTGTTTCCTTAGAGTTATCCTCTCAAACACCTTCTAAAGAGTGTACAAAAGAAAATAGTGGTGATAATCGACATCTTAGTCAAGTAACGGTGAGGAATGAGGATGTGACGTGCGTAATCGAGCATCTTGTAAACAAGCAGCGATCACATAGTGTTGTCGTTGTAGGTGAGTGTGTTGCTACCATCGAAGGTGTAGTAAAAAGAGTGATGGAAAAGGTTGATAAAGGTGAGGTTCATGAAACACTAAAGGATGTTAAATTTATAAGTATTCCTCTATTTTCTTTTGGTCAACTATCTAGATGTGAAGTTGAACAAAAACTTAGTGAATTAAGGAGTTTAGTAAAAGGGTTTCTGCAAAGAGGGGTTGTTCTTTACTTAGGTGATCTTAAGTGGATTAGTGAGTTTAGGATTAGTTCATGGGGGCATGGAAGGGGCTACTATTGTCCAATCGAACACTTGGTTATCGAATTAGGAAGATTAGTTTGTGGTATTAAGGAAGAGATTAATGCAAAGCTGTGGGTAATGGGGATATCGTCTTTACAAACTTACATGAAGTGTAGAAATGGAAACCCTTCACTTGAAATCGTTTGGAAACTTCATCCTCTTACAATACCAGCTGGGAGCTTAAGCTTGACTCTTGTTTCACAAAGGTAAAACCAACTTTCATTGCGTATTAGTGCCTCTTTAGTTTTGCTTGTTCGTTCATTGAAGCTAATACGTAAAAGTTTCTTTCTTTTTAATTTTTTTAAAATCATCTAGAGTTCAAGAAAATGGATGTATCATATCTTTAATTTGGCAAGCCCTCTAATCCTACGAATTCAAGAAAATGATCATAGCATCTGTAAAGCGATATGATCATAATCAACATTTTGTCCACAATACACACAGTACAAAGTCTAATTGATACCTAAATATAGGTATATGGAGTTTTTATGTCTTTAGCAATCTAATTTGTTCTTACACATATGATCATTTTTATTCCTATAGTGATATCCAAAGTGAGCGCGAATGCAAGCATGCCGACAATGGTGATAGTCGAACGATGCTCGCAAGTGGAGATCAGGAGAAGCAACTTACATGCTGCGTCGATTGTACCATCAACTTTGAAAGTGAAGCTAAAGGCTCAAGATCATCAAGCCTCCCTTCCTGGCTTGCTGATGAGAAAATAGTGGTCAATAGTCATGATCAAGTAAGTATAATATTTATTATCCGTACTTTCTACACTTTATAAAGTTACATGATAGATGATACCTTAGTATACTTTTACACAATATAGTCTAATATCATTTTGATGTACTAAATTCAGGAATGTGTTTCAGTAAAAGACTTATGCAAGAAGTGGAACTCAATATGCACTTCAGTTCATAGAAACAAGCCACTGTTTCAAAGAAGCTTAAGCTTCTCTTCTATTTCACCAGCTTATTCACCAGCTTCTTGTTTTTCCTACAATCAACAAAACCCTAGTTCGAATCGAACCTCAAGTGATCGTAAACTTTGGGACTTTACAGCCTTGGAGAAGAGCTTTGAACCATATCATATTCATGACGAGGGAGAGCCAA
Organism: Artemisia annua; assembly: GCA_014162995.1. Taxonomy (NCBI): domain Eukaryota; kingdom Viridiplantae; phylum Streptophyta; class Magnoliopsida; order Asterales; family Asteraceae; genus Artemisia; species Artemisia annua. Next base: position 53,469 of record LBNU01032137.1, on the reverse strand, counting down.
GACTAGGGTTTCAATCAAACCCTAATTCAACTCCAGTTTCAGGTTCTTCAAGTGATCATAACGGAGTCGAGTACGTGCAAAGATTCAAGGAGTTTAATGGCGAAAATTTGAAAATCTTATGCAATGTATTGGTTTTGGACCAAGTTGATTATTGCTCTCAAATGGGGATCAAAAGGGCAATTGAAAGAGGGAAACTAACACACTCGAATGGCGAAGAACTTGGTTTTTGTGATGCGATAATCTTATTGTGTTGCGAAAGCTTTAACTCAAGATCAAGACAATGTTCCCCTCAAATAAAGCAGAAAGTACAAGAAGAAGGAAGTCCTTGTTTATCTTTAGATTTGAATATTTCTTTTGATGAAGATAATGAGGAGCAATCAAAGTCCATTGATGATTTAGGGTTACTTGAATGTGTAGACAAATGTATCAATTTCAAAAGTCAAGATTTATCACTATAAATCTTGATTTTTGAACTTAATATCAGTCCCATTGTATCAATTACTAAAATGATGAAACTAGTTCATTTCTTGCTTCAATTCCAAATATATCTTATCAATTACCAGTCTTTGCTTCATATGAATTCTAATTCAACTTTAGCTATGATGAGTGTTCATCATCTGTTGGACAACACTTACTTACAAAATCTAAACTCTTAATTCACCTTTTGGAGAGAAAATAGGAATACCGAGTCAGCATAAGTTGGTATTTACAAAATAAAAAATGATCACATTGCATATATTTCATATAATCGTATTAAGAGTAAATTTGACTGCATGATTAGAAAAGATATGAAAATGATATGATACCCTCCTAGCTTTTTGTGATTTAAACACTACAATGATGCTAGTAATTGAAGTTCATGTTAGGAAGAACAATATGCAATTTCCAAATAATGACTTTAAACTGTCATGAAACTTGTGCATATATAGACAGGAACATATGGCAATCAAAAAAATATGTGCATAGAAGACCAAGTCGGTGGGGCTCCATACAAATTATTTGCTTATTATTTCCCACCAGGAGTTTTTTAGTATGCTTTTAAAGTAGTTTAAAAGTAAAAAACAATAATAATGAGCATGCATAAATGAGGTCTTTAGTCTAACAATAACAACGTTCATGATTCTTGAAAAAAATCGTTCTGGCAATCGAGAAGGTTTGTGCCTGTATTAATGTGAGTGATGTCATTTTGCTTTAGCAGATTAGCTCGGTTTGTCAGTTTCTCGAATTTCTTTTAAACCCTTAAGAATAGGTAAGGTTTTATATTTATGTACGTTTGGAATAGTGTATTATGGAGTACTAAATTATACCCATAATCTAAACTCAACTTGAGTACCACTAACTTCCCTTTTGTATTTTTGGGTTATGATTAAAGGTATATTATGTAAGGTTAGTGCACTGAGAAGTCAGATTTCTTTTTACCAGTTTACAATGGAGAAAAGCAAATCTTCATTAAGAAATATCAAGAGAACGAAAGAAATAGCACAACTTTATATGGTGTGTGATGTGTTTCCCAAAAAGAATAACTTTCAACCTCTGGTTATAGCAAGACCCAACATTCCAATATTAAGGAAAAAAGCATTAGAAAGTGGAATTTTTTTTCATTATAAATACATGTTTAATACAAATAAAATATGGAAAAGAAATGAAAAACTATAACCTAAAAAGCAAAAGCAAGAAACATTAGTAGTATGAAATTCAAAGATAAGCATCTCCTCTTTAAACCTTAAAGATATCTACTTTAGAATCGCCAAAAAAGATGATTATCTTCTTTGCTTTAAACTTTTTATAACCCATTACCATAAGGATGGAATTTGTCTTTTAATCTTTATCTTTTTAACCTAACAATAGTTTCTTCACCACAATTGATCGACTTTCATTCTTAACTCAGCATGAATCATGTTTCTTTTACACGAATCCAAAAATATTGAGTTACAAGTTGCAACCACATGCTAATTATCCTAGATCCATGAAATTTTATCTTTTTAATGCAACACAGAAGGGTTTAATTTCTTGAAGTCATCGACTTGCATTTGTAAGTTTATAACTCTTGACTTCTTACCGCATATTTTTTTTGAACGGCAATATCTTATTATAGCTCTGGCAAGACGTTAGAGGCAAAAAAGAGAGTTACAAAATAAGATTACAAGCATGCATTTATTGGATAAAATATGCTAAACCGTATGTGAACTTCAAATTTTATACAAATTAATTTGTGTCACTCTAGCTGAAATGATCTCCATAATCTGTTGATGCATGTGGGGATTCTGCATGGTTGCTAGTCGTGCCCACGCCCAAAAAGGGAATAAACCTCGCTTGAAGTGAAGCGTTAACATATCAAATCTTAATAAAAAGAACTAAAAAAAAAGTCAATCAAATGCCCCATAAAATACATATATTCTTATATGGTAATAAACACATATATCCACACCATTTGTAGAAGTTAGGAGTTAAAACATTCTAATTACTAAAAGCATACAATTTGAATATTATATGACAAGTTACTTTGGTTTGATATCAAATCAAAACATCATTAATAAAGGAACGACTTGCTCCACCTTTCTGTCATTTAGTTTTTGGTTTTGATTAACCAATAATGAAATAATCCTCATTTTCTTTTTTCTTTTTTTTTTTTTTTTTAGAAATGAATTTAGTTGTTTTAAACAAATTGAACATGAGTCCATTTTTTAAAAAAGTTTCTAGAAAGAGTTTTGAAAGGCAAAATAAATCTGATTGCATTCAATAAAAAACAACGAATAGATTTCATGTGGTAATTAGTGGTAACTACCATGAGGAAGCCATGCACAAATGACAAAGATATATAACATACAACATATGGTCCAAGTCGAGCGTGTGGTGCTAAAAACTAAAAACATGATAATAAAATACTCTTGTAGTATTTAACGTATCCCCTAAATGACAATATGTCAAATTTGGTCTTTTTCATATCCAATTGATCGAAAAGACAAATTGTAAGCGTGGTGAGTAATCATTATTTTTAACTCCATATAGCCAGATTGTTTCTTGTAAAACTTAACCTCAAATTGAAGTACTGAATAGTCATGGGTCGATCGACCCATTTATGCCCCCGTACTAGGCCCCTTGCTCGACCCATTTGCGCCTCGTTGTAGAACAAAAAGTATACGACATTTGTTGCAATGTGAGTGTCAGAATATCTTGAGGGTTCTACATGATAATATACTACGTGTGGTATAAGCCCAAATAGATGTCAAAGAATTTGAAGGCGCATGATTAACATTAATCATACTCAAGCTTTTAAGCTAGTAATTCAAGTAAAAAATTTCATGTGAATGGCCTTGAGCTAGTAGTTCAAGTAAATTTAAACTTTCTCATTTTACATATTGTCAAATTTGAGATATTTGGTTAAATTACCTAACCTTTCTTTCCTAGTAAAGAAGAATAATGGTGGGAGTTGAAGTAAGGGTATGAGTGGTTCTTTAAAATGTGAAGTGATGAGTTATGGAATCTAATTTCCCTTAAAAGGATGAAGGAAGATACTCCATGAGCATCAAAACGTTAATCAGTCTTATAGTACTCGTATTAAAATAGAAAATTGTTAATTAAATGTAGAAAGTGGACAGCCCTTTTAAAACAAAAGTTAGTCACTTTTTAAACCCCTTTGTGGGTAATATAAAAACTTTTCTTTCTACAACTTTTTCTCCTCCTTTTGATATGCCTTTGCCTTTTTACAATTTATAATCAGTTTTATTATCTGAGATAATATTGGTGCGTAAATAGTACAAGGTACGTAACATGGCTAAAAAGGAAGAGGTTGAATTCTTGGATTGTAAATGTGTGATGAAACAAGCAAGGGAGAGACAGATGGATGGCATAAATAGTTTTATACTAGTAACAATCTTTAAACTATAAGCAGGGTTGTGCACTGGTGCTAAACCTATTAACCTAATACAAAAATGTGAGAATATGATAAACTAAAACTTATTATATGGTTGAATCTTTAGGACACTGATATGACAATTGAAAATTCACCTAAAAAGATTCAAGTTAGAAATCGATAACTTATGCGCAATAATTTACACTGGCATTCTCAAGTGGTGTTGTCGATCTTTCAAGCATTGAAGATGTCATCAATCTAGCGTGCGTGCAAAGCTAAGATTAGAGAGTCATTGCACACTCATTTTGATGCGGTAGTTCAAACTACCCTTTCGCTTCTTTGGAGGAGTCAAAATGAATTCACTCTTGCTACTAGTAGACCCAAGACCGAGCTTCTTTTTAACAACGTTAAGCTTCTCTCTTTTAGCTGGATTAGCAGCCGGCATAAGAATTTCCATATAACTTGGATTGAGTGGTTTGATAAACCGTGTAACACTCTTCCAACCTTTTGTAAATTGTATTTTTTCCTAGCTCCTTGCTAGGTTGATCTCTTATGTAAATTGTCGTGTAAGAATAAAAAAACTTACACTAGCTACATGTTGCATCCTCCATTTTCCTAGGCCTGGTGACAATGTTGCCATCTTTCTTCTCACCACCATCTCAGATAACAAAAATATTCTTCCATATTAACAATTTAGAATGTTTATCACAACTTCAAAAAACTTTAAATAATTGTCAGGTTATATTGCTGGATTGGCAGGTTACATTGCTAGATTGGCATGTTACATTATAACTCAAGCAAGCAACGCGACAATAAAAAATTTACAAAGAGATTTTCATGCATCAATAGGATCACAGATCCAAACATTCCAATTAGGGCTACATTTAGAATTTATATTGGAAATGGAGATAGAGTTATGCTTTCACCGGTAACTATATCTTTCCACGGCGGCTTCAAATTAAAACACCATCTAATATTCCTCCATATTAGGTCTCTGAATCATTATCGATCTTCATATATTTTCTATATCACAAAGTATAAATAATACTGTTTGGTCTTATTTCAAAAGTTTCAATGTAACTTGTAAGTTGTCTTTAAGGAGAAAAAGAGAAAACACTTTTGCCACACACATAAGTAGTGTTCCAATAACCATATAATGAAACACCAAAACGTCATAAACAACTTCTTCAATTCCCTACTATCTACAAGATAAGGGACACACTCATTAGGCCTAATACCATAATAAAACATCATACTTGTCAAAAAAAGCTGTTTTGAGTAGCGAACTTTTTTTTTTCCTCGTTGGTGTACTGAACTTGCATTTTATTGCCAAAACTACGTACTTTGGACGTTTTTGCCCCTCAAGTTATTAAAAAATCGGGGGCAAAAATGTCATAAAAAGGTGAGAAAAAGTACAAAAGTACGTATTTTTGGCAATAAAATGCAAGTTCAGTACACCAACGAGGAAAAAAAAAAGTTCGCTACTCAAAACAGCTTTTTTTGACAAGTATGATGCTTTATTATGGTATTAGCCCCACTCATTATGGCAACCAAATGCACACGCTTTTCTCACCTTTGTGTGTGTGAATGTGAACTTTATATTATCATATCATATCTTTCCACAAGAACCATTGATAAATTCTTCCTTGCATCTTTTTTCTATGGAAGCCTTTTTCTTCAACCCACCATTATTGATATTTTACCTAATTAAATGACTTTTCCTTGTTTATAATCATATTTTTTTTGTATCATCATCAAGATAAGAATTGCCTTTTCTGCAGTGGGTGAGTCTTTTTTTTAAGTTTCCTTGCATCTTCATCAATTGGTTTTTTAGAATAAAGTTATGATTTGTTACTAATACAAAGAGCTTGCATCCTTTGAAGTTATAGCAAACGACTTGCAAATGATCAATTAGTGCAACGAAACTTGCTCAAATGACGCACTACAACAATAAGTAGAACGGGCAACGAAGGAAGGCTTTAATTTTTTCAAAAATAAGTAAGAAATTTTGACCAAACGCATTGACAAAGACATGTTCTCGCCAAAAGGTTGACTATTGTTGATTTTTTTTGACCATTTTTTATACTTTATTCATTTCCCTCTCATTTTTTCTGCCAATCTTTAGGCGAAGATATGTCCTCGCTAAAAACTTGACCACTTAATTGTGTATTTATTTAAAAGGTTAGTACGTAAATAAATGAAACTGAATTACTTGGTTTTGTGTCGTTGCNGGTTTAATTCTTGAATTGTAAATGTGTGATGAAACAAGCAAGGGAGAGACAGATGGATGGCATAAATAGTTTTATACTAGTAACAATCTTTAAACTATAAGCAGGGTTGTGCACTGGTGCTAAACCTAATACAAAAATGTGAGAACAGAGAGTATGATAAACTAACATTTATTATATGGTTGAATCTTTAGGACACTGATATGACAATTGAAAATTCACCTAAAAAGATTCAAGTTAGAAATCGATAACTTATGCGCAATAATTTACACTGGCATATTCTCAAGTGGTGTTGTCGATCTTTCAAGCATTGAAGATGTCGTCAATCTAGCGTGCGTGCAAAGCTAAGATTAGAGAGTCATTACACACTCATTTTGATGCGGTAGTTCAAACTACCCTTTCGCTTCTTTGGAGGAGTCAAAATGAATTCACTCTTGCTACTAGTAGACCCAAGACTGAGCTTCTTTTTAACAACGTTAAGCTTCTCTCTTTTAGCTGGATTAGCAGCCGACATAAGAATTTCCATATAACTTGGATTGAGTGGTTTGATAAACCGTGTAACACTCTTCCAACCTTTTGTAAATTGTATTTTTTCCTAGATCCTTGCTAGGTTGATCTCTTATGTAAATTGTCGTGTAAGAATAAAAAAACTTACACTAGCTACATGTTGCATCCTCCATTTTCCTAGGCCTGGTGACAATGTTGCCATCTTTCTTCTCACCACCATCTCAGATAACAAAAATATTCTTCCATATTAACAATTTAGAATGTTTATCACAACTTCAAAAAACTTTACATAATTGTCAGGTTATATTGCTAGATTGGCAGGTTACATTGCTAGATTGGCATGTTACATTATAACACAAGCAAGCAACACGACCATAAAATTTTTACAAAGAGATTTTCATGCATCAGTAGGATCACAGATCCAAACATTCCAATTAGGACTACCTTTAGAATTTATAGATATATCTTTTCACGGCGGCTTCAAATTAAACACCATCTAATATTCCTCCATATTAGGTTTCTGAATCATTATCGATCTTCATATTTTTTTCTATATCACAAAGTATAAATAATACTGTTTGGTCTTATTTCAAAAGTTTCAATGTAACTTGTAAGTTGTCTTTAAGGAGAAAAAGAGAAAATACTTTTGCCACACACATAAGTAGTGTTCCAATAACCATATAATGAAACACCAAAACGTCATAAACAACTTCTTCAATTCCCTACTATCTACAAGATAAGGGACACACTCATTATGGCAACCAAATGCACACGCTTTTCTCACCTTTGTGTGTGTGAATGTGAACTTTATATTATCATATCATATCTTTCCACAAGAACCATTGATAAATTCTTCCTTGCATCTTTTTTCTATGGAAGCCTTTTTCTTCAACCCACCATTATTGATATTTTACCTAATTAAATGACTTTTCCTTGTTTATAATCATATTTTTTTGTATCATCATCAAGATAAGAATTGCCTTTTCTGCAGTGGGTGAGTCTTCTTTTTAAGTTTCCTTGCATCTTCATCAATTGGTTTTTTAGAATAAAGTTATGATTTGTTACTAATACAAAGAGCTTGCATCCTTTGAAGTTATAGCAAACGACTTGCAAATGATCAATCAGTGCAACGAAACTTGCTCAAATGACGCACTACAACAATAAGTAGAACGGGCAACGAAGGAATTGGCGAGGACATGATGTCCTCGCCAAAACAAAACATTTTGATTTCAGGCTTTAATTTTTTCAAAAATAAGTAAGAAATTTTGACCAAACGCATTGGCAAAGACATGTTCTCGCCAAAAGGTTGATTATTGTTGATATTTTTTGACCATTTGTTATACTTTATTCATTTCCCTCTCATTTTTTCAGCCAATCTTTAGGCGAAGATATGTCCTCGCTAAAAAATTGACCACTTAATTGTGTATTTATTTAAAAGGTTAGTACGTAAATAAATGAAACTGAATTACTTGGTTTTGTGTCGTTGTCAAATGTAAAAAACCAGTAAAAATAGTTTTTAAATTATTTAAAAAATGTTATTAATTATGTTAAATTAGATTTAAATCTAACTGTAAACATTATTTAAGTTATAAAAAGATATAAAGTAAAATATATATTAGAAAGTTTATTTACATCCTCTTTAAATATGAAAAGTAGGTGAGAATTTATTGATAAGAATCGAGTAAGTGGTATGAACCAAAAGTCTTTCTATTCATTCGATAAGAATCATCGCAATTCGTTGAATTCTATTGATAGTGCGGCACGACAACATCTTTTGAGTTACGCAAGTCAAATACAAATGTATCATTGTCCCTAAGCAAGTCTTTGGACTTACGAGTATATTCAAGTGTTCAAGTTGTATGAACCAAATGTCTTCTTATACAATCGAGATGAATCATCACAATTCATTAAATTATATTCAATAGCGCATATATGCGACAACACCTTTTGAGTTACATAAGCCAAATACGAAGTACTATTATTCCTAAGCAATTATTCTTACATATCACTTCTGAGAGTATTCAAATGATGATCAAGCGAGCGGTACTAATCAAGTGTCTTCCTATTCAATAGATAAGAACCATAAAATTTCATTAAATTATATTGATAGCACATATACGCGATAACATCTTTTGAGTTAAATCAGCCAAATACGAATGTATCGTTGTTCCTAAGTAATTAGTTTTATATATATCACTTCCGAGAGTATTTAAGTGATGATCGAGTGAGTGGTACTAACCAAGTGTCTTCCTATTCAATTAATAACAACTATCACATTTCATTAAATTGTAATGATAGTGCATATACGCGACAACATCTTTTGAGTTGCGCAAGTCAAATAGGAATGTATCCTTGTCCCTAAGCAAGTATTGTCACTTACGAGTAGGGGTGTTAAATGGGTCGGGTTGGTCGGGTTCGTTTAAATTCTAGTTGGGTCAAGGCTAAAAATAACATACCTAAATCCGACCCTATTTAAATTCGGGTTAGTCAAGTTCGGGTCAAGTCCATTAAGTTCGGATCAACTCGATAATGAGTAAAATGTCATAAAATTGCCTATTTGTACTCGTTTAAATAGATAATTTATAAAAAATAAAAATAAAAACCGTTATGCAGGTCAATGGGGTCGACTCGAACCCGAGTTAACCAAATATTTTCAACTTGATACCCGACCCTATTTAGTATATGGGGTTACTCGCGTTGACCTAAATAAACTATTCACACAAGTAATCCGACCGGAATAGGCTTAATTGGGTCAGGGTTTTTTGACACCCGTGCTTATGAGTAATATTCAAGGGTTCAAATTATATGAATCAAGTGTCTTCTTATTCAATTGAGAGGAATCGTCACATTTCATTAAATTATATTGATAGCGCCTTTGTTGTATTACTTAAGTCAAATAAAAAGTATCGTTGTTCCTAAACAAGTTTTACATATCACCTCCGATAGTATTCAAATAATATGAACAAAGTGTCCTCCTATTCATTCGATAAGAATATTGGGGGATTTCATTAAGTTGTATTGATACCCCTAATATGTGACTTTGAGTTACACAAGTCAAACACGAGTATTGTTAAAACAGTTCGATATAAGTCAAGAACGAAACACTAAAGTCTAATACAACGACATATTTACATTTTTTTATTAATTTATATTCAGAGTTAGTTTTTTAATTTAGAATTTTTAATTAAATATTTTTAGTCTAATTAATATTCAACTAAGTAATTACTTTTATATTATGAAAAAGGCTTTTGATGAGAATATATCCTCACCAACACCCTATTGTCCTCGCGTTTTATTTTTCACGAAATATCAGACCATCATTCTTTTTTTCACTTTATTCTGCCAAAGTCACTAAACAACAAAATAAACCTTTGACGAGGACATGATCTCGCCAATACTCTAACAATGTCTTCGCATATAGATCAGGTAAAAAATAGAGATCTACGATCTTAACTAAAACACATAACACTTTCCTGCCGTTTTCACCACTATTCACCTCCCAAATTCACCACCATTTAACACTAGCTTCACCAGCACTTGCACCACTGTTCACACCACCACAATCATCCACCACCACCATAGCTGTCTACACCACCACAGTCGACACGCATACCACCACCACCCTCAAGTTTGACTGAATACGATTTAGAGAAGTTAGAGTTGTAATAGTCTGCATTCTACAAGCAGATTTAAGGTGTTAATATAATCAAAAGTTTGGTTAATTCTTCTTAGCTTTGTTAAGTAATTCCGCATACTTAATTAGAGCTGGCAAATCGTGTCTTAACAGGTCTTAACAGGTTCGGAGCGCGCGAATAACATAAGTTTCAAACATGAAAACGACTCGTTTAACACTTGGCTTTGGTGGTTTGAGTATGACAGATAAGCTTTTTATGTATCAAATAAGTTAAATATTGAACCCTAGAATACTAAAAACAATTATTTTAAAAAATAAAAAAATTGCATAGTACATTTTTTCTCTTAACAGGTCTTAACAGGTCTTACCAGGTACCCAATTTGCCAGCTCTATACTTAATAGAGTAATTCAGTGTTTCATTGTTAGTAGATTAGGATTTATCCAAGGCTACTAAACCCTTAACAAGCTATATAATAGTTTGGTCAGAGTATATCGATCCAACAAGTTGTATTGATACCCCTAATATGTGACTTTGAGTTACACAAGTCAAACACGAATATTGTTAAAACAGTTCGATATAAGTCAAGAACGAAACACTAAAGTCTACTACAACACATATTTACATTTTTTTATTAATTTATATTTAGAGTTAGTTTTTTAATTTAGAATTTTTAATTAAATATTTTTAGTCTAATTAATATTCAACTAAGTAATTACTTTTATATTATGAAAAAGGCTTTTGATGAGAATATATCCTCACCAACACCCTATTGTCCTCACGTTTTATTTTTCACGAAATATCAGACAATCATTCCTTTTTTCACTTTATTCTGCCAAAGTCACTAAACAACAAAATAAACCTTTGACGAGGACATGATCTCGCCAATACTCTAACAATGTCTTCGCATATAGATCAGGTAAAAAATAGAGATCTACGATCTTAACCAAAACACATAATACTTTCCTGCCGTTTTCACCACTATTCATCTCCCAAATTCACCACCATTTAACACTAGCTTCACCAGCACTTGCACCACTGTTCACACCACCACAATCATCCACCACCACCATAGCTGTCTACACCACCACAGTCGACACGCATACCACCACCACCCTTAAGTTTGAATAATTTGCGGTTGTGTATTTGTTATTTGATTACTTTTAATGAACTTTGGTATAATTTGTGTTTGTAAAATTTTTGTTTGTGTATTTCTTAAGGTTGTGTTAATTTGTCCATACCACCACCTTCGCAACTGCTGCTACCACATCTGGCCACCACTACCTACTACCACAACTGACCACCAAACCACCACCATTATCAAGTTTGGATTTGTTTGTTTATCTGAGGTATTTGTATAATTGTGTTTATGTATAAGTTTGCTTATGTGTTTGTGTATAATTATAAGTGATTTTAGGATAATGAGTCGGCGGGTGCTAGCTTGGATTCTCTGATATTGGAGCCTATTATCGAACTTAATGTTGCTGGCAACGAATCTTTTCCGTCCTTGTCTGATGCGTATGATAGTCCTAATTATTATTCGTTGGCTGGTAAATTCGTAACATTGAAAAGCAAATGCTTGAGGACAAACTTATATTAATGGGTGAGGATGGGCTGCCATTATAACCGTCTAATGCTTCGTTCCATAAAGTTTCAAACCCAATCTGTTGATGCTACTGTGGTCCTAAGTTCGACACATGAACATGTAAAGCCGGTTCCATGTGATGTGCCGAATGCGTTTGATACTAATGCAACGAGTAAACCTGATACAAACTTTAAGTTTACTAATACTAATGATGTTACAGTTGAGAGTCCTATTGATCAGGCTACCTTGGATGCATGTAATAGTTTTGAAGAAGCACTGTGTGGTGTAGCTACTGTTAACAAGGTTGAAAAAAAATACCAATGTCCAAGTCAAGTGTGGAAGCCTCCTCGTCCTACGCTTTTAAAATCACCCCTCCGTCGTCTACTAAAGCTAATTTTTGTTTAATCAAAGAGAGGTTACCTAAGGATGCTGATTATGATGTGGGTTTACCTATTGACTCGGTAAAAGAGGTGAATTAGCGGATGAGAAATTCGCTTTATGGGTATTTTATTGGTGAAAGATTTGCTTTTTCGATGGTTGAATAGTTTGTGCATAACAATTGGGAAAATACATAACTCTGAAAGTTACGTTGAACGCGAATGGTTTCTGCTTTTTTAAGTTCTCGTCTCCAAAGAATACTGAGTCTATTCTTCGGGATGCACCTTGGATGATTCGTGGAATCCCTATTTTTCTTAATAAGTGGTTTCCCTCGTTATGTCTTACTAAGGAAGATTTTTCTTGTCTTCCGGTTTAGGTAAAGTTTCACGATGTCCCTTTGTTTGCTTATACTTTAGATAGTTTGAGTTTGATTGCTTCTAATTTTGGTACCCCAATAATGCTAGGTTCTTATACTAATACCATGTATTTGGAGTCATGGGGATGTAGTAGTTATGCGAGAGCTTTGATTGAAATTAATGCATCTAGTGACTTTCGTGACACTATTGTGTTGGTTGTTCCAAAACTTGTAGGTGAAAGATATACAAAGGTAACTATTCCCATTGAATACGAGTGGGAACCTCCTCGATGTAGTACTTGATTGCTTTATGGTCATTTGAATGTTGATTGTCCTAAAGTCATTCCTAAATGTGTGGTGAATGGGATGGGTAAAAACAAAGATATTCAGTCAGGTGTATCTAAGTGGATGGCTAAGGATGGGTTCACTGTTGTGAAGAGGAAAGGTGTTAACACAAAGAAATTTGATTATCGTCCTAAGGATACCAAGTCGTCTCCTCCTAAAGATTGCACAAAAGAGGCATCTACTTCTAAACAACCAACGAAGGCTGCAAAGGTGAATATTTCTAATACTTTTGATGTTTTTAGCAGTTCTGAGGAGGGTACTACTGTTAGTGCAGACCCTAGTGGTCACACGAAACAAAATGAATCTAACGCAGGTATATCTAATGTTGTTCCTGTTAGAATTTCGAAGTACTCCTAATATGCATGAGGGTCATGATTCGGGTAGGGAAGATGTCGGGAAAAAGGTTGCTTCACCATCCTTTATGGATAAGGAATTGGGTAATTTGGAAAGTGATGATGATGATGAAGATGTTTTTGAGGTTGACAATGAAACCTCTAGTTACATGACAAATGATGATCCCAAAAGTGGTAACGGAGCTGGTAAAAAGAGCTTATATGAGAGATGGAAGGAGGATACCTTTGATCAAAGCTCGTATGATGATGAGGATCTTGATGACTTTGGTTTGACTAGTGCCCAATGGGAGCATGCTAATGCATATGACATTCATCTTCATGGTCAACTTAGATTGGTTCTTTCCTTGTTATGCATAAGTATGGCATCTCATTCTTATGCTAGGTTANTTTAGGTAAAGTTTCACGATGTCCCTTTGTTTGCTTATACTTTAGATAGTTTGAGTTTGATTGCTTCTAATTTTGGTACCCCAATAATGCTAGGTTCTTATACTAATACCATGTGTTTGGAGTCATGGGGATGTAGTAGTTATGCGAGAGCTTTGATTGAAATTAATGTATCTAGTGACTTTCGTGACACTATTGTGTTGGTTGTTCCAAAACTTGTAGGTGAAAGATATACAAAGGTAACTATTCCCATTGAATACGAGTGGGAACCTCCTCGATGTAGTACTTGATTGCTTTATGGTCATTTGAATGTTGATTGTCCTAAAGTCATTCCTAAATGTGTGGTGAATGGGATGGGTAAAAACAAAGATATTCAGTCAGGTGTATCTAAGTGGATGGCTAAGGATGGGTTCACTGTTGTGAAGAGGAAAGGTGTTAACACAAAGAAATTTGATTATCGTCCTAAGGATACCAAGTCGTCTCCTCCTAAAGATTGCACAAAAGAGGCATCTACTTCTAAACAACCAACGAAGGCTGCAAAGGTGAATATTTCTAATACTTTTGATGTTTTTAGCAATTCTGAGGAGGGTACTACTGTTAGTGCAGATCCGAGTGGTCACACGAAACAAAATGAATCTAACGCAGGTATATCTAATGTTGTTCCTGTCAGAGTTTCGAAGTACTCCAAATATGCATGAGGGTCATGATTCGGGTAGGGAAGATGTCGGGAAAAAGGTTGCTTCACCATCCTTTATGGATAAGGAATTGGGTAGTTTGGAAAGTGATGATGATGATGAAGATGTTTTTGAGGTTGACAATGAAACCTCTAGTTACATGACAAATGATGGTCCCAAAAGTGGTAACGGAGCTGGTAAAAAGAGCTTATATGAGAGATGGAAGGAGGATACCTTTGATCAAAGCTCGTATGATGATGAGGATCTTGATGATTTTGGTTTGACTAGTGCCCAATGGGAGCATGCTAATGCATATGACATTCATCTTCATGGTCAACTTAGATTGGTTCTTTCCTTGTTATGCATAAGTATGGCATCTCATTCTTATGCTAGGTTAGGTCTTATACTCTGTAGGAGTGTCTGTGCTGACTTTTTGGGCTGAGTTGTGGGACTCACCCACGCCGTTGCAATTAACTGTTTTTTTGGAGGAACATAGTTTACCGGGGAAACTCTTTACCCCAAAAAAAATAATTTTAGGATTTTAGGATTTTAGTGATTAATTCCGGAAAGTCCCAGTCCGTATTTAATCATTACATAGGAAACCCGTTCGAAATTAATTTATTAGAAATGAATCATAATGTATCCTGACCGATAGATTATTTTTTTTATTTTTTATTTTTTTTTATTTTTTTTTTATTTTATTTTTTTTGGTAACTAGACAACACAAAATGCTCAGGTTGCGTGCACATGGTGCAAGTATCTTTGCAAGGATTGCATTTACTGATGCTGAAATAGTGAGTCAAGTCCTAGGTGGTAAACAACACGGGAATCTACCTGGCAGGGGTAGAAAGATAGCAGGCGTTGGCTTGAGTTCATGCTTTGGTTCATAATTCCATGGTCCGCCATTATACTCGCAACAGGAAGTCGAGTTGTTGTGGCAACAAGCTCTATGGCAACACAATGAAACTCTAAAAGCTATTGAGCTTTCAACCAGGTTTGTCCAGTTTATCGAATATTTTTTGTGCCTCGAGCGGGAATGATGGAAACAATGATGATGATGGTGATGAGGCGTAGGGATGATTGTTACGTAGTTATGGTTGTGGATAGTTGTATAGTCGATGTTTATGTGTTTGTGGTTGGGATATTTGTATGCACTTTGTTTTTGAGTGATTTTTGTTATTAAATGATGTTTTATTGACTTTGTTATTGAATAAATGTTTTAGCGACTTGGTATGTTTGTTTTGGGTAAGTGCAGGTAGTTTTGGTGAAGACATGTCATCACCAAAACTATGTGGGACCGGCTTGTATTATACTGGTAAATATTTTTTAATTATTAAAAAAATTTAAATAATTAATAAATTAAATAATATTATTAACTGATTAATTAACCAAATAATTTGTTTTTTAAGAAAGATATTGGTGAGAATTTGTCCTCGTCAAAAGTTTGTGGTCCTGGGTTGAGAAGTATGATTAAGAATTTGTGTGGGGCCCACATAGTCGTCGCTAAAACTCAGAATTGTCCTCGCCGATAATTTTAGCGACCGTCTTGTGACGAAGACATTTTTATGACGACATGTCCTCAGCAAAGACTATTAGCGATAACATGTCCTCGCCGAATGGCAAAAAGTGTCCTTGCCAATAGGGCCAAATGTTATAGTGATCAGAGACGATTGTTTATCATATTTTAGATGTTCCCGGTACAAAATCTCATATTATCATGTATTGTCTAGAGAGTTATTGTGGTNCTATCCATCGAGTGACTTGATCCGTTGGAATTTAAGAAGCCACCCGGCCTTAAGGCCTTTTAATCTTTGGGGTTCAATTCGCTTCAAAAGTTAAAGATTTTGACAGCCATCGTGTGTGAGGAAAAGAAGCAAAAAGGGATTCGAATGGCTAAGATCTATGTTGCAAGCAAATTAATAAAAGAGAGAAGTTTTTCCTTGATCGCTTGATTGTTTGACGCAAGAATATGCTTTTATCAAAGTTTCATTTACAGAAACATGTTGGTTTTTAGTTTACATTTACTTGTTGTCGGTCTCCATTAAGGTACTCCATGGACGATATATACTCGAGATTAGTTTAGTTAGTTTCCTTGTTTATTGATAACAATCTAGCAAGAGAACAGAGAGAAAAGCATGCTTTGGATCACAATTCCAGTCTAACCAATTCAGAATAAGCCCTATTTCAATGAAGGATCCACGAGTGAACGATGATCTTAATTTCATCTCCAAGAGTTTCATTCCTAGGAGGCTTTGTGTCGAAGGAGAGTCTATTCGTAGACCCCCATTATGATCCAAGATACTTTGTAGGTTTACACTATCTATGGTCGATATATGCTCAAGATTAGCTTAGGTAGTTGCCTTGTTTTCATGCTTGAGCGCATTTAGTTTGTTACTTTGTTTCACAGGGTAGTTTCTTTGAGTTGCTTTATAACTTTTCATTGCAATCAGAGTTAAAATGTTGAAAGAGAAATGATACATGGACCTAAAAGTGGACCTAATTGTGGACCTAAAAACACATGACATCATCCTAATGGCTACAGACAGTGACCCACTTATTTTACAACCCATCAGGATCATGCCATATATTTTTAGGTTCACAATTAGGTCTACTTTTAGGTCCATATATTATTTCTCATGTTGAAAATTTTACGATAAGTTATTGTTGGTAGTAAAAAATGTAACATGATGTGTAAATACTGTTTAAGTTAAGCATATTTCTTTTTCTTGACCACCTTGGTTTAAACCTTAAATATGAGGGCCTAGCCTTGATGATTAGCCCAATGTGTCAATGGCCCCATAGAATATTGCCTGAAGGTATTTATACCTTTGGACCAAAAAATCAAAAATTGCTTGGACTTGATTACTTTTAAGATGACTTGTTTCCAAGGGAGGGAACATAATTATAGCTTGATTAAGAAGATCTTTTTAACACAATAATGAAAAGGAAGTGATTACAATATTCATAAACTTGATTAGGACACTTAATGTACAAATAGTTAAAGTAGTTTATATATATAGTACAACTGTTTAAAGCATGTTTTAAAGTGTTTCACTCAAATATGAGAGTGTGCAAATCATCTCCCATAATAAAACCATCCATAAAACATCCATTTTGTAGCTGTTTTTGCTAAATGAAATCCAATTTATCTGGTTTTTAACCGGAAACGGCATCGGTTAATCTGTCTAGTACTTGTTCAATTCTATCTTTATATCTTTCATGTTAAATATAAGATTACCCGCTCTCTAATCATTTTATGGAATTAACCTAGTACAAATGTTTTGAATTATTAGATACGTAAAGAATTAGAAATTTAGATAATGGGCCCACCAAAGTTAAAGAAGAATTGTTTGCATCTAGGAAAGGTGGCATATAGAGACAAAGTTTCCACAACCTCATTTACATGCCTTTAAAATTTCAGACTTTAGATAAAGAAAGTAAGAAACTCAACAACAAAATATAGTACGTCTAGTTCTTCGATTCATGACTATTACACAAGTTGGATATCTAGGTTTAAAGGAAGATTAAATGTTGTTTTCATATATCTGAATGATCATGCACTCACTAAGTTAACGAAGGGGCCGTTTCTTATAGAGAAAAAACGATTATCATTAATTACCTAGCTTATTAGTACTTCCCAAAAAACTAGGGTTTTTCTTTCACATTTTCGTCTTTGCATGAAGATCAATCCACGTACATGGACACAAAGTTTAGTATGATACATGAATAATTACGTGCATTTTCGTTGCAAGAAACTATGATAGTAAGGAACTATAGATGATGAGTTGGTAATAATAAAGTCATGGTCATGATATGCATGTTAGAATCATTCCATTCAAACTCTTCAATGTGGGGCTATTGTCACGAACTTGTCTCTAAAGTTGGCGGGTAGTGGCACTAGTAGTAAAATCTAAAGAGCAATGTTTCAAAATCCCAAGAAGAAAAGCTAGTACAAAAACGAATGTTGATGAGGTAAGATCGATTCAGGACCAGTCAAAAAAGAAGACGAGTTATGGAAATTTGCGAACGATGCAATTAACATGCGAATAAAACCCAAAAAAGGTCGATATTACACTATGCCATTGGAGCTCCTTTTTATGAACGTATTGATCTTTGGTCTTTTCCTTCTTTATATCTCTTGTCTAGGGATTTGTGTTTGTGGAATGTAAATCAGGAATATTTTGATGCAGACATTCGGCATTTGGTCGATCTCTTGGATTGTTGTTTAAAATTTGAGTGTTAAATGGTAAGTGTTAGTCACCATAGTCCAATGGTGGAAGACATGTAGCGTAAAATAGAGGCTATGAGCTCAAATACTCTCGGTGAAAGCCGTGGGACATGTTGATGGATTTACCTCCCTCATTTTGGGCCTGGAATTTGTACAAAAAGGCGGTCGAAGAGTCACTGTAGTTTCCGTTTATATTTGCAGATAACATGTTTTATAAAGGGATAATAATTGAAAAATACGAGGTGGAGCACCCGCGCGTTGCCGCGGTGAGTTTGGCGAAAGTAGGAAAACTGGAAGTAAGTTGTGGCGTTTTAATGGCACAAAGCAGCTGCAAGTGTTGCAGGTGTGCTAGAAAATAAATAACTGCCATTTGCATTGACCCTTGCATGGGTAGATTACATGATTACATAGTTAGTGAGGTTTTGCAGTTGAACTGCTATACAAAAGATCAGTACATGACAGGTCTGCATTGATGCATGCAAGGTCAAGTGGCCAGAGTATGTTAAACAAAAGATTAGCAATGTTTTGCTACATATTTCTGTAGGATGACCACAAATATGTTGCAAAACATATGTGCTTCTAACAATGGCAGCATGGTTTTAAATATTTACATAATTGGGTGATCACTTAGTTTTGCTTTTTCTTGTCAGTTCCCCGGGTTCTTGGTTTGTCTTCAGCCATAGCGTCGGGCAGCGGTGCATCAACTAAAAGCAAAGAAGAAATTCATCTAAGTTAGTGCATCTATCAATCAAAAGCAAAGAAGAAAGCTAATATATTAACAGAAAATAGAATGAATGGAACTAAAAAAAAAAAATTGGTAGGTATTGTATAGCTTGTGAGTGTTAGGTATGCACTGTTTAGTGTATTGTTGCCTATATAATGAGTCATAATGTCTGCTCAATTGTGGTACAGATTACTTTGCAAAAATCCTGGCAACAAAGATGGCTTTAACTCCTAAACTCGATGAATTTAAAGAAGCTGCTGGTTCTGATCAGTTGCATCGCGCTCTGAGAGTGCTGTTTCTGCAAGAAGAGGCAGAGAATGAAGGTCTTGTTCTGGTTTTGCTTGATAAATGTGACGATGCGCGTGCNTTGGTAGGTATGGTATAGCTTGTGAGTGTTAGGTATGCACTGTTTAGTGTATTGTTGCCTATATAATGAGTCATAATGTCTGCTCAATTGTGGTACAGATTACTTTGCAAAAATCCTGGCAACAAAGATGGCTTTAACTCCTAAACTCGATGAATTTAAAGAAGCTGCTGGTTCTGATCAGTTGCATCGCGCTCTGAGAGTGCTGTTTCTGCAAGAAGAGGCAGAGAATGAAGGTCTTGTTCTGGTTTTGCTTGATAAATGTGACGATGCGCGTGCCAGAATTGCAACGAAAAGGGCGTTGCTTGAAGAGGTTGGAAGGTTGAATGGCCCGGACCCTGTTGTTGGTAGTGCAGTCCAATGCTTAGAAGAGTCAGCGAGCAAAGATTCACAGCTGCTATTGGCGTTAGCTACGGTGTTGAATGTTGCAAATGAAGGACGTGCTGAGAAACGGCGTTATGTGGTGACGATGGAGCAATACAATTAGAGCTTGGTTATGTGGGTTTAGGTGTTGTTGTGTTGTTAAGTAGCTGTCTGTGTAGGCTTTAATTTCACTGTAATATTGTGCTTTTATGTTGGCGATTAAGATTATGTTCTTAATGTTTGTAATGATCATTGTAAGATATTATAAGTATTAATAAAACTGCCAACTTTCTTATGCATTATTGCAAGATATTCTATGATCTCCTTTTATTTATTTATCGTTTTTATTTTATAAAGTTTGTTCTTTTGTCTGGGCCTATATAAAGGTGCGTTTATTGTTATATTTCTCATAGACCTCACATCTAAGAAAAATGGGTGCGAGACCAAACATTGATCATTTAAAAGAGTCATGTGGTTCTAATCAGCTCCAACATTGCTTTAAGTATTTGTTTGTGCAGGAATGGAGAGCAAATGAGGATTTTATCACGTATATTGGGCAGAAATGTGCAGATCTTGAGGCCAACATTCAGAGAAGGGCATTACTAATTCAAGAGAGTGAGTCTTTTGGGCCTTTTCATAATGTGGCACCTGATGCGGTCGAGTGCATGGGTGAGACACAACAGAGGGACCAGGATATGTTAGCTGCTTTGATCGGTATTTTGGATCTAGCTCGTGAAGGGAGAACCGAGAAGGAGAGGCATGTAGGGCTGATGGACCTTAAGGGGTAGTCACCTTTTGTTGCGTTGTTGGTGTTTTCAAATGTTTAAGTAGCAACTCTGTCTACATTTTATTGTCTTTGTTTTCTTATTTCACCAGAGCATGCTTATAGCATGTTACTGTTTGTGCTTTGTTTCTGTAAGGGGTGTTCTGAATAATATTTTGTGGCTATACAATACGTGTATGGTTTAAAACAAAGTACTGTTTTTTATGAATAAAGGTTGGTCAGATGTAGTAATGCATGTGAAATTTTGCAGTGGGAAAGAGCCAAATCATGTGCAAAATGTGGATGAAATTTAAAGTTGGTATGTAGCAGATGTATTATTGTCTTAGTATTGATAAGATTCCTGTGACTTTATGCAAGTGTAGCAGGAAGTGTGCGGTAGTGTGTGGGTGTTCTGTAAACCTTGTGAATGAACAGTGAGACAATTTGGACTTGTTATTGTGCATGAATAAAGGAAGGTGCATATTGTGTGTATTTCAATTATTTTGGGTGGACAAATCAGAAATATAGTTTTGTAAAGCAAGTAAGAGAAGACAATGCCGAGACACCCTAGGTGCGCAAGGTTGAGAGATCAGGCGAATTCCAGTAATTGGCGAGACATGGTAGTTTTTTACTGTCGCCAAGCTTCACTTGAAGACATTCAAATGGCACGACAAATCAGTGAGTTGTCGCAGAGATGGGTTGCTTTGATGACTGAAAGGGGTCGTTTTATTGAAGAGGTTAAAACCGTTGATAATTTGTATGCCAAAAAAATGGTTGATCATCTAACGGCTGTTCAAGAAAAAGATGATGTAAATTTGATGCATGCTTTTAGGTTGGTTGATGAATTGGATCTAAGTGCTCGCAGCAAGGATATTTTTATTCTTAGGCTTTAAGTATTAGTGCAATTCTAGGCTGTCTTGTAAAATATAATGTAGGTGTTGGTGTCTCAATAAAGAGGGTAAGGTGCTGGTGCAATGCATCTTTGTAAAATATTGTATCCAAGTATGGTATTTATGTTTACGTGATATGTATCTGTAAAATAGTATAAGGAAGCAGTTTTCTTAAATAAATTGCAGGGTTATTTAAAGTAAATCCGTAACAAATCTAGAGAATAGGAGTGTATCTACTTTTTTTTTGTTTTTATGGAAGTCAGCCAACTTTCTATTCAAGAGTGGGTCATTTATCAGAGTTTTTTTGCTTTTGGTACATGTGTATTTTCTTTTGTATAGTGAAAAGATAAGGATTGGAGGCCTGTATCATTTTTGCTTTTGCTATATATAAGACTGTTCAGGTGAACATGTATTTACACAAAATCTTTTAATTGTAAGTAACAAAAAAGCAAAAGACAATGTCAAGGCGTCCTAGGTGTGACCAACTAAGGTCTGAAGCTAATTCAAACAATTGGTCAGAGATGTTTGTTCTCTATTGTCGTAAAGCTGGAATTGAAGATATTCAAATGGCTCGACAAATGACTGGCCTTTGTGGAAGATTACTTGGTGTTGTTCGTGAGAGAGCAGAATTTATAAATGAACTGGAAACAATTGGAAATACTTATGCGCAAAAAACGGCAGAGTATTTGAGAGAGGTTCAAGCAAAAGACGATCAAAAGGTGCTGCAGATGAGGTTGTTGGCGAATGAATTGGAGTTAAATGCTCGTAACCATGATGTCTTTATTCAGAAGCTTAAGGGCTTGATGGATTTTTAAGTTTGGAAAGAAGATGGAAAGACGCGGTGATGCATATGATATGCAATCTGTGTTGTTAGTTGGAATCTTAACTATGTATGTGTGTTTAATGATTAGGTGAGTCCTTGTGTTATGTGTGTGAGATGTAGCCTTGTTCTGGTTGTAAGATATTCAATTGAATAAAAGATGGTTTATGTTAATTAAATATGCGATGTGTACCTTTTTGTTTCTTGGATTCTGCCGGTTGTTGCTGAAACAATGGTCTTTTAACTGTTTTGCCCTTGGTTTCTTGAAGGGCCTTTTCTTTCGGAGGTGGTGGTAAAGTCTCTTGTTTAATGAACTGCATAGGCGTTCCTGGTACTGCTGTTTATTTGTAAACCTAAAGTCAATACACAGGTGTTTTTGTCTTAACGTTAACCATATTAATCGGGAGTTTAAACGATGTTACCTGAGCTTGCTTCATTGCCAACCAAGGTATTATTTGGTTGTTGTAAGTCATCCTCCGGAAGTTCCATTTCTTTGGTACTTTCGCTGGGTGGCGATAAAAGAGTTGCTGTTGTATGTGGCTCATCTTGTCGTTCTTTTTTCTCTTCAGTACTATCTTTCTCCGTCAATGCAAGAGGTGCTGGTAATGCTTCTAGTTGATTGCAAAGAAAAAGAACATCATACACATGCATAAGGAGCATCTTAAATATGATAAACTGTTTAGTTAAACGGATTACCTAGAGGTGGTTCTAGAACCTTGCTTGTGCCTTCTTGGATTTTCTTTTTGTTAAAAACTCGATCAAGATTAAAATCGATTGTTTGACTTGATGTGTTGAAGTGAAACTGGAAAATGTTTTTTTCACCTTCAAGTGCGAAAATTTCTTTTGGAATCTGCTGCAAGTCCTCAGCTTTGTGGTTTGCCAGCAGCTCTGGGCATGAATAGCCTGTGATATCATCTGCTGCAGGGCTGAAGAAAGTGATAGGGACTGTTGCGGAGGCATCTGTGATGAAACCTTTGAAATTGTACCTGCACATGTTATGAGCTCATGTGATCATAGTTTTCTCTGTAGTATATTGTTTTCATAGATCAAATGAGGTTGCCGTACAGAATTTCAAACCTATAGGATGGTTTCCGTTGTTTTACGTGATTTATACATCGGTACATCCCATCCTCTTCGGTTACTTTAAAAGGACATTCACTGCAGCTCATGTAAAACCAATCTCTTTTTGGGTTGATGCCACTGATTGTTGCCTCACTTGTGAACTTCACTCCCTACAAATATTTCAGAAATGTATGCTAAGGTAGATGTTGACTTATTTTTAACTGGTGAGTTTACTAATTGTTTTTTATAGGTAAACTTACAACGTAGCTGTCCGGATCTATTTTTAAGAGTGTTTTCAAAGGGAATCTGTTGCGTAGCTTTTCCCTTTCAGCATCTTCATATGGTGTCTTGCTAATACGAAGTGGTGGATTTCTCTGATGCCTTTCCTTGTACCTGTTTATTATTGAATAATTAGGACCACCATGTTACGGCACCTATTTAGGCAAACCAAATGTTATTTTAATTTATTGGATTTAAAGATACCACCTTGCCCTTGTTTCCTGAACGTCTGGTATCTGTGGATTCAAGTAGTATTGCGTTGCAGAAGTTACTGTTAACTGATAATCTGCCATGATTTTATTTGAAACTGTCATAAAAATGTGGGAGTTAAGTTTTTACAAAGCATGCGTGTAATACCTCTGAATTTCGAGACTCTGCAAGAGGTAACTGCAATTATGATTGGAGTTTCCATCGTATCAAAGTCACTGTCTCCAAATTTTAGAGCCATGTCGTCCCACATTGTAAACTCAACAACATTACCGCTGCCAAGTTGAGTAAGCTGTTAGGTGACTGAGAAAGTTTTGTTGGTTAATTTTTAATAAGAAAAGTTAAAAAGATAACGAAACTTACGCCAAATTGTCAATATCCACTTTTCTGAAGATGCTCTCACCCTGGCCACTATTTGGTTTACGTGTAACCTCTCCTGGTGAGCGCAAACATCCTATGTAATCTGCAAGAAAATAAGCATGAGAATCGTGATATTTGCATCAACTATGTAAATCTGACAACAAAAAGATAACCTGTAAGAATTGGATATTGCATTTTGCCTCTTGCATCTTCTCTAGGAATTTTACTTTGAAGGTGGTTATACGAAGCAAATTCGAAGTAGTGGTGTGGGATTGTTGGTGCTTCTATGGGATCAAATTTGGTGGCTCTTCCAAACCTGAGGCTTGTTTTGTTGCTAATGGTTTGCTGGTAAGGGTTTGTTGGCTCACAGATGAAATCAGAAATTCTGTAGACCATTCCCAGTTTGATCTTTGAACTGAAGTAATCAACTTCCTTCACATCCATGTTGGCTTGTATAGCATTTCCCTTGTTATGTTTACAATGTCAGTGAGTTTGGGCATGTAGGTAGGTCATATATTTGTTTACCAATATGTAAAAGAAGACATACCTCTTGATCTATGAAAATACAACAGTATGCAGTTTCTTTTTTTCTTCCAGATAATCCACTTTGATCTTTTTTTCCAAAGGTAATAGCAGTCCATTTTCTATATGCTCTAGCCTCAAGTATTTTGCTGTGAGATGTTGGTCGTAGCTCACGAATTGGTGTTATCTCCCTTGTGTTGGTATGTTTAATAAGCTCATTTTCAGTTGCGCGCTGCACCATTGCAAGTTCCTTATGTTCCATGGGCCTAGCAGAAAATAAAAAAAATAAGTGTCTTGTAAAAAACAACATTTCATAGAAACAAACATTCGTAGACTAACCATATGAATAGCAACACAATGGTATATGTGAATTAAAAGTTGTCATTACCAAATGCAGCAGTCTTTTTGCATATTTCATAGCAGTTTTATAAAAGCAATAGAATATAGCATACATTTTTAGGTGCAGGAGACAGAATGTGGAGCGCAAAAATATTGAGACACCTTGTTTTGTGAAGGCGAAGTAATATATATGTAATAAGTGATCCTAAACAGGCAGTTGTACCATAGCACTAACGACAAAATAGACGGTGCAAAAAATACGGACAAAGTTGAGGGTTACAAACTAAGAAAAGACACAGACTAACCTAAAGTTAACTAATAAGAAAACTAAGTTAACGCTGACTTGAGGGCTGTAAACCAAGAAAAGACACAAACTAATCTAAAGTTAACTAATAAGAAAACTAAGTTAACATTATTTTTCAAAGAATTAGGTATAAGTGGATGTTTGCTGCAAAAACTCTGTATCTTTTATTTTTCTTAAGAAATCTTTGTAAACAATATTTTTTGTGACATTTGGCCTTTGATTTTCTTGTTGTTTGATAAGAAATTTTAACCCATGAGGGGACGTGGCTCTAGAGAGAGCCACATACAGTTGCCCATGGCCAAACACCGGTTCAGGAAGGTACACACCAATCTTGTTTAGAGATTGGCCTTGGCTTTTGTTGATGGTCATAGCGTAACAGAGTTTTATCGGGAATTGGGTGCGTTTGAAAACAAAAGGAAGATTTGTATCTTTATGGA
>LBNU01032137.1:2920-22466 GCA_014162995.1 Artemisia annua | reverse complement strand
TTCATAAACTTGATGAATGACTTGACCTTTTGTTCGAAGACTCTGCATACTATATCTGCCCTATCCGCTGTTGTTAAGTGAGGAAACTGAGCCATGTATCTCTGAATCTCTGGCCACTTTACATTGCATGTGAAAGTGATAAAAAACCGTGGATTACCAAGCTCCCGACAAATCGCCAACGCATCTAAGTAATGGCTATACATGTATCTCGGGCCTCCAGTAAACGAAGAAGGCAATATAATTCTTGAACCTGCTTGTGACCCCTCCCGTTCTCCTCTTGAAATTGCATCATACAATCCCGACAAATAGTCTCCGCGAATATCGCCTTGATGTGTTCTATAAAAGTCCATCCTGTTTTGTTCTATGCAACAGTATACTCCGACGACGTATTGCTGGAAAAGCCTGCCAGTCCGAAAGAGCAAATTATAGGCGCCATGCCTTGGATGCAGCTGGTATGTGTAGAACGCGTTCATTGATACCCGTTTTGGCTCATCGTTTGGATCTGCTGTTCTTAGCATAAGCTTTGTATGGTACCCTGGCTGACCATAGATGAAAATCAAAGGAAATTGCAATGACATGTATGATTTATGGATCTTGCTAACTCTTTTGATGACACCACCTCTGTACTCAATGATGACATCGTAGTTTGATTCACTTTCTGGGCCACTGTCAAAAACTATGGCCCCAAGAATGTGCGATCCTGGAAGTTCATAACCACGTGGGCGTTCACCGCTGTACAGCCTCAGTTTAAATTCCGGGACATCATGCTGAGCACACTTGTCTCTTGCTGTTCTGAGTAGCTGCACCAGCTCATTATGTTCGTCTAAGAAGTGGATGAGCCCTTGCACAATTTCTGGATCTAATTCAGGACCGTTGAAATCTGGAAAGTGGTTTAATCTATGGTGAACTTCATTCTGTGTGTCGTAGATATACAGTTGCAGGAATTTTGGATCGCCAGTAGTTGGACAAAGTGACCCAATTCGATGGTACATCTGGCCTGAAACTTTAAACACATATGGCCCTCTTCCATTATTAATGCTGTTGTCAACTGTTGCACCAAGCGAAGTCATTGCAAACATCTGATTGTAGACCCGTATATTCTCCATAAATGCGCTATTTCCAAGTAGCTGCTTTATATATTCAGGTGGGTCTATCTCTGGTTCCATAAAAATTCTACCACCTCCGCAACATAATCGGTATCGAGGTGGACCACTTTGTAAGCCATTACTCATGAGCCGTTCGCCAAACCAAAAAGAAGCGCCACAATAGGGACATCGGTGAGTACAGTCCCCTAGATCATCATACGGAGGAAATTCACCTATGTTAATAGAGAAAGAGTCAAGAATTCTTAATCGCAAGAGCATACATGTCCAGAAAGAGAAGACACAGGTGACAAAATGCGTAGTAAGTACCTTGTTGTGTGCAAGAAGATGAGCCTTCTTCTCTGGCTTTCGCAGGACTGTGTAAGGAAGACTGGAAATGCTGCATAAGAATACGTTGTCTTCTGGTTCTCCTTGATCGCCGGTTTGTATAGGCAGCAGTTTGTGGATCATCTGGCAGGGCATCTGTATGAACACACGTTGCCTCTACAAAAAGTGAACAACATAAAAGGTAAACACATAGTTGGACACCAAGGATGTATTAGACAATGAAAGCAAAAGAATATGGGAATTGCACCTGTTTCAGTTGTTTGTGGTTCACCAGTGGCATGCACATGAGGTTCTGAACTTCGCTGGCGGATACGCCTGGTAGAAAATTGTTGGAGATCTCTGTTTCTTTTTTGAGTCTCTGTAAGCAAAAAAAAAAAAAAAAAAAAAAAAAAAAAAAAAAAAAAAAAAAAAAAAAAAAAAAAAAANTTCAACAAATACCATGATAATCTAACTTAGTTATGCAAATTTAAAACTCTAACATCGTATGCATGAAAAGAGAGCACAAAAATCTACCTTCAACTGGTTCTGTAGTCCCTTTGTCTTTCCGCGGTCTGCCTCGTTTCTTTGGCTGCTGCAAACATCGATTATCATGCTGAGAAGATCCTACTTCAATGCAAAAAAAGTAGTTCAGAAATGCAACCTATGTATGACAAATCGATGGGCAGTTGCAAATCACATTAGCATACCTGTAGCCTGCAACAGGCGACCACCATTTTTTAGGCCACCGTTTGTTAATGTATCTTGCAAGAAGGCGACGGGAGTGCACTGTTGGGCAGAAGGTGTATTAACCGATGGAGGTGGACACTGCATGTGGCTAGCATCATGCACACTCCCTTGGCGAACTGAAAGCAATAGCAACCATAAGTACATCAGCAACGTGTAAAAAAAGGAAAAGAGGAAAAAAAAGGAGGGAAAAAAAATTTTAAAAAAAAGGAAAAAAACAGAAAAGGATGAACTCACCATAATCGTCATCGGTATTTGATGCAGCAGAAGATTGGTGGCCATGCGAATCAGAAGCAACACCATTTGCCACATTAGGGCTGTGTATTTTGCATTGAGGAGATGTATGTGTGTTTGTGGGATTGCTGAGACGATAACTTGGTTTTTTTTTAGGGAACGGTATAGTTTTCTGATTCATAGCCGCAAACAACAAAAGGCCGGAAGCACAAAAAAAAGAGCATGGCAGAAGTATAGATACTAACATTGTCGAAAATAGTTAAGAATATCGACAGAAAATTGTTGTACGTTGGTTTTCAAAAAAGAAAAGACATGAGTTAAAAAGACAGTAGAGAAAAAAAAACAAAACAAAAAAATAAATCAGATCCCATAAGTGAAGCCAAAGTAAGTTTATAACCGTAAAAAAAAATAAAAAAAGAAAAAAAAAATTAAAAAAAAGACCCAAAAAAAAATAAAAAATAAAAAAGGAAAAAAAGCCATAAAAAACCCACCCAAATCTGTAACACTATTTAATGAGAGTGCATCATAAATACGTGCAACACCTAACATGAAACCCTACCAATTACTTCCAATTAAACCCTAGCAATCAATACTAACTGCTAATTAATACATTCAACAATCAACAAATCTAACCGCTATTTAATACATTCAACAATCAATAACACCCAACATTTAATCAATCTCATTTATTGAGGCCAATATTGCCAACATTCGAACCTTTCCTAATTCGGCAAAACCTAAACAGACCATAATGCAAAAGTGTGTAACAAATCCAATAAAACATGAAAAAAAGGTAAAAAAGAAAGTCCAAACCTAGTATGAAGATTTCAAAGCAGAGAAGTCGGTGGATGTTTTTTTGCTGAGAAAAACATAAAACAGATAGATCCAAGATGATATACACCAACCAACACACAATCTGTGGAGATAGAAAGGAACATCTGGCAAAAATATGGCCACAAAGCAAATAAAAAAAAGCTCCATAGTACATAGGCGTGGAACAATGGCCGGAGCCACCCAGATGGATCCAAAAATATAGAAGGGAATGTGACACACGATGAACAGGACGGGCCGGGTTTTGTTGGTATTAAAAAGTAGATGGGTCACGGGTCATGCCCAAGTGGCATTGCGGGTTTTTTTTTAGTTGGTACTGTAGCTAAGGCTCTTGGTAAATGTATAATACGAGGTTTTAAGCCCGCGCGTTGCCGCGGCATGTTTGTATACGTAAGTTAGGCAAAAAAGAGGTTCGAGGTTACCGTATTGCGTTAGAGTGTTGGGGTTTAGTGAGGCTAATTTGTTTCGGGAGAATCACATTTTCTTTTGTGTTGCTTTGTATCCAGTAAACCCAAGTAAGATGTTGTATTCCTATTCCGTTGAACATTAGCTATAATGTCGACACAATCATGTTGCCAAACACCAACAAGGAATAAGTAGTCCCTACATGTTTGACCCATAAGAAAGGGCACAGTTTCGTGTTGGAGGGAAATACTAACTTTTAAGTTCATAAATAATATCATAAACTTGTATATAACAATGAAAATTAGATGGTCAAGAATCATGCCTTGCAATTTAAGACACTTCTCATTAAACATTCAAAATTAAATGAAACATGTAAATATCAAACACAAAGATCAAAGGCCTACATTCTCGATGCTCTCTCTTATCGCTTACTTGCAGGCATGTTGGCAAATTTATGTAATATCAGCCCCACTAAAGCCTTGAGTGTACTTTGCAAGAGCTCTCAAATCAATATCCTTAGCAACAGGAGATTTCCCCATTTCAGTCTTGAAAATATTGTGTCGTGAGTCCTCATCTAGTAAAGGGATGTAGATAAGTTGATCAAGACGACCTGGTGGCTCCAATTATCAACAGTCTTTTTAGCAGAGTTTCCATCCATCTAGTCAAGAGCTGACTGAAAACTCTGTCAGCCACAACACCTGCATCATCAGAACTACTAATAAGCCATTAGTTATTTAACATATTTCAGTAAAACAACACCATTGGGACTAACTTTTACTTGACACGGTAGCGTTAAAAGAATAGTTCATGTATATGATGAACCAATACTAATTAACTGACCACCTCATTGTGCTAATAAGATTACGGTAAACATCTTTCCATGTCTAAAACCACAATTTGGGTACATGATTGAACACTAATAACACGGTTTTATAATTTAAAAAGCTTTTGTAATAAGTTCTCTCACAATTTTCCTCGTCATTTTATCTTTTGACCCTAAAACAATCATAATTTAAAAATAAAAGTCTCATCTATGCAAATCTGGTCTAAACAAACTTGGTGCATTATCTGGTAACCTTATCAATTGTTTCAGGTAATGAATCATAAGTGTGGCATCTTCGATTTATCATTTCCTATAATATTATTCTATATATTTCTAACAGTAATTGTTAATCTCATAATCTCATTGAAAGAACTTGTAGAAAAAAGGTACATGCCCTGACCTCGACTAAATTATAAACAGAAGGGAGAAAGTATGACACGTATTCGGCGGACCAACGGGGCACTAATATCTAATCCACCTGAACATATGGCAAATACTCAAACATCCGTAAGAACTGCATTTTTGTAGAAAGGAGACACCAAGGCAAATGAGAGGCGACACAACACACTTTAAGCAAATAGGAAGCTTACAATTTGTGTTCATAAATCCGTATCAGGATTCAAGATCTTTTAGCAATCATTAACAGTTAATAATAAAAAGGGGGATACTTGTAATCAGTGCCAGCGTAGTTAGCAATACTCCATTTAAGCAAAACATCCCAGTTTGGTCCTCTTCCTGGCGTGACCTGCTGATAAATGCAGTAAGTTTCTGAATAATTTCCTGAAAGTTTGCCACATCTTCAATCTTTTCATTGGCCTGCAACATTCATAAATAAAAATTAAAATTAATGTTCCAGTGATGCAAAAAACAATTACAACTAAAAAAATTATACCTGGTGCAGGGACTCGTAACAGAGTTGTGGACGGGTGTCCATTCTTGGTCTGCTAGGCTATCGAAGAGACCAATCATAAGGCGGTAAACATGATTCAGTTAAACTGTTACTTCCTTGAAGATCCTTAGCACGTTTTCTAACCCTTTGACTATGGGATTCCAATTTTTGTTCAACATCAACCAATGAGCACTCGTCTGCACAAAATAAGTCACAAACACAACTATAAGCACCAGCGTGTGTCATAAAGAGTCATGGTTAATTCTATATAGAAAAAGGAATTGNACACAAAGATCAAAGGCCTACATTCTCGATGCTCTCTCTTATCGCTTACTTGCAGGCATGTTGGCAAATTTATGTAATATCAGCCCCACTAAAGCCTTGAGTGTACTTTGCAATAGCTCTCAAATCAATATCCTTAGCAACAGGAGATTTCCCCATTTCAGTCTTGAAAATATTGTGTCGTGAGTCCTCATCTAGTAAAGGGATGTAGATAAGTTGATCAAGACGACCTGGTGGCTCCAATTATCAACAGTCTTTTTAGCAGAGTTTCCATCCATCTAGTCAAGAGCTGACTGAAAACTCTGTCAGCCACAACACCTGCATCATCAGAACTACTAATAAGCCATTAGTTATTTAACATATTTCAGTAAAACAACACCATTGGGACTAACTTTTACTTGACACGGTAGCGTTAAAAGAATAGTTCATGTATATGATGAACCAATACTAATTAACTGACCACCTCATTGTGCTAATAAGATTACGGTAAACATCTTTCCATGTCTAAAACCACAATTTGGGTACATGATTGAACACTAATAACACGGTTTTATAATTTAAAAAGCTTTTGTAATAAGTTCTCTCACAATTTGCTCGTCATTTTATCTTTTGACCCTAAAACAATCATAATTTAAAAATAAAAGTCTCATCTATGCAAATCTGGTCTAAACAAACTTGGTGCATTATCTGGTAACCTTATCAATTGTTTCAGGTAATGAATCATAAGTGTGGCATCTTCGATTTATCATTTCCTATAATATTATTCTATATATTTCTAACAGTAACTGTTAATCTCATAATCTCATTGAAACAACTTGTAGAAAAAAGGTACATGCCCTGACCTCGACTAAATTATAAACAGAAGGGAGAAAGTATGACACGTATTCGGCCGACCAACGGGGCACTAATATCTAATCCACCTGAACATATGGCAAATGCTCAAACATCCGTAAGAACTGCATTTTTGTAGAAAGGAGACACCAAGGCAAATGAGAGGCGACACAACACACTTTAAGCAAATAGGAAGCTTACGATTTGTGTTCATAAATCCGCATCAGGATTCAAGATCTTTTAGCAATCATTAACAGTTAATAATAAAAAGGGGGATACTTGTAATCAGTGCCAGCGTAGTTAGCAATACTCCATTTAAGCAAACCATCCCAGTTTGGTCCTGTTCCTGGCGTGACCTGCTGATAAATGCAGTAAGTTTCTGAATAATTTCCTGAAAGTTTGCCACATCTTCAATCTTTTCATTGGCCTGCAACATTCATAAATAAAAATTAAAATTAGTGTTCCAGTGATGCAAAAAACAATTACAACTAAAAAAATTATACCTGGTGCAGGGACTCGTAATAGAGTTGTGGACGGGTGTCCATTCTTGGTCTGCTAGGCTATCGAAGAGACAATCAGAAGGCGCTAAACATGATTCAGTTAAACTGTTACTTCCTTGAAGATCCTTAGCACGTTTTCTAACCCTTTGACTGTGGGATTCCAATTTTTGTTCAACATCAACCAATGAGCACTCGTCTGCACAAAATAAGTCACAAACAAAACTATAAGCACCAGCGTGTGTCATAAAGAGTCATGGTTAATTCTATATAGAAAAAGGAATTGTAACTAACCTTTGGCATGATAACCATCTGTTATGACAACACCCATACCAGCATCATTGAAACCGGGCGCAGAAGCACCCAAACCGCTGCACAAAGTACGTCCAGTGGCATCTTTGTCTCTTAGAGGTGCGACACAAATTTAAGTTTTCAGGCACGTTTGGTAGTTGAGTATCACTCAAAATATGTTTAACGTTATAAATGCAGTAAATTTCTGAATAATTTCCTGAAATTTTGCCACATCTTCAATCTTTTCATTGGCCTGCAACATTCATAAGTAAAAATTAAAATTAACGTTCCAGTGATGCAAAAAACAATTACAACTAAAAAAATTATACCTGGTGCAGGGACTCGTAACAGAGTTGTGGACGGGTGTCCATTCTTGGTCTGCTAGGCTATCGAAGAGACCAATCAGAAGGCGGTAAACATGATTCAGTTAAACTGTTACTTCCTTGAAGATCCTTAGCACGTTTTCTAACCCTTTGACTGTGGGATTCCAATTTTTGTTCAACATCAACCAATGAGCACTCGTCTGCACAAAATAAGTCACAAACACAACTATAAGCACCAGCGTGTGTCATAAAGAGTCATGGTTAATTCTATATAGAAAAAGGAATTGCAACTAACCTTTGGCATGATAACCATCTGTTATGACAACACCCATACCAGCATCATTGAAACCGGGCGCAGAAGCACCCAAACCGCTGCACAAAGTACGTCCAGTGGCATCTTTGTCTCTCAGAGGTGCGACACAAATTTAAGTTTTCAGGAACGTTTGGTAGTTGAGTATCACTCAAAATATGTTTAACGTTATCTAAATGGCTCTTTCGGTTTCTTTTCATATTTCAGTACAGCAATACAATCACCAATGTCATAAAAAATAGCAGCGAAAGACACATCAACTATTAACATTTTAAAAATACTTATCATGAAAAATCAAGGCATTGTGAAATCACCATTCGCAACCCCAAAACAACAAACATAGTCACAGACTAACAACTAATCCAAAAACATCAAGAACCATAATGTCACAATTTCAAATCAATGCAACAACATAACAATCAGTGGTATCGGTTCATCTTCGACAACAAACTTCCTACTACGCTTTTGAGGGTGCTTAAGAAGTTAAGATTTTTTTATCAAAACAGTTTTAATTTAAGGGTGGAATAAACAGTTTTTGAGCGAATTTGCTTATATCTATCTACCTGCGTATATGACGTATCAGAATGCAAAAATTAGTTTACTTAGGTACTCCCAAACAGCCCCTAAGGAAACTTTAAATGTGTTTTAGATTGCGTATCCAGATATGTTTTTAGATTACTAATGAAATACGAAAATTGGGTTTTACCTCATATACGCACGTACAAAACGCATTTGCAGTCCGCTCTAAACACTCTTTTTTCTTAAGACTATACATGCACTGGTAGGTGGTTGTACTCTTTTTTCTTAACTTACCTGGATTAAAATACTAAATATCAAAAAAATTCACACCGGAGGCCGCCCACACTCTTCCTGAAAAAAAAACCCCCCGTAAACGCTCACCTCAATTGAACACTCACAAATTGAATTCAATAAACACAAACTAACCAGAAATCAGCAAAAAAAAGATAAAGAATTACATACCTTAATTAAAAAAATGCATCCTTTTCATATTCAGTGCTCCACTTCCTTCAACTTTCAAGTTCATAACCTTCGATGATTTCCATGTATTCTTATTCCTTAATACTCACCATACTCCACTCCCGGTCTTTCCCATGGAAACCTCACTTTCCCATCACTCCTGTTAAACTGATCATTTATAGCTTAGGGGTAAAATAATAGTTTAAAAGTAGCCACATTAAAAGCAATTTTTATTCTCTAAAATTCAGACGATCCTTGGTGACCATAAAAAGAACTAAGAGTTTATAAGCAATCATATCGACGGAAAAAAGGATCATCAAACAATTATTTGTAAATAGCAGAGTGTACAAAAAAACCAAAAATCAAGTGAGAAACTCGTTTATAACAAATAAAGCAAATTCAATACACATAGCATAAACACTAACAAACAATAGCAACAATAATCAGTGAAAGACAAATTTAAAAAAAGGTGCAACACACTTAATGTTATAAACTATCGGAGACCATAGCAACAGACAGAAGAAAACTGGATGAGGAGCGAAGTATAAGATGTTATGCAAACTGCAGATATATATAAAATGTTGTGCAAAAATTTAAGAGAAGAACAGAAAATGTAGTTTATTATTTAGAAAAAAGAATATTGAAAACAACAGAATGTAAAAAAAATGGAATTATGAATTTAAGAACGCACACTTGCTCTTGACATAGCCCATCCTATAATAGCGTTCGCAAGCAAACAAAATCTAACTATATAAGCATAGTTACATAAGGAACCAACCAAACAACCGATTAACGAACCTACCGAACAACCGATTATTATTACTTACAGAAAATTCTGAACAGACGTTTACTTATATCTATAAACTACATAACACACGATAAACTAAGATAATTGCAGTTCCAGGTTGTAAAACTGACCAGTCAGCCGGGCAAGAAATACTAATAGGTGCCAAACATGGATGCCTTGTCAGTCATCATACTCCGATTTATATTTTCGTCGTGGTCAAATTTACCCTCTTTGCTTGTATATTGCCAGATTGCGTCTCCGATCCTTGCTAAGCTGCTGAAACATAAATGGAACTTAAAGTTAATGACAACACTCAAAACTCAATAAATAACAGTCAGCGACATAAGACATTACATTTTCCCAAATTTAGACATGTTTCTCCAAACAGTCCTAACAAATGAAGTTATATAGAGTATCAGTAAATCATCAATTAAAATAAGAAAAGTACCTCAAGCAGGATGAACGCTCGATGTCCGGAATTCACACGACAAACAATAATGCTAAACACAAAATTGTTAGCGTCAAACATGTTTTCCAGAGATGTCAAAAATGGGTTGCAATAAAATATCAGCCTCAGATCTGTGTATGGTGTTCAGGTCATAGAAGTGTCCGAATTCCCCTACGGCTACAACGAAACCCGGTTGCATAGCAGGCATATATGCTACGCCATCCGGTCGTTGGCCTACCAAGTTAAGGCCGGAACATCTCACCGAAATTCCAACAATCATCATAGGCATAATAACTTTCGCAAAAAACAATGTTACTTATACTATTCATCAATAACCGATTCCACAAAGTCGGAACAACCGACGTGGCTGCGTTACTGTAAACGGCCCGCCAAAATACGCCTGCTGTTACGCCATCCATCAATAACCAATTTGACAAAGGCGGAACAACCGCTATGGCTGCGTTAGTGTAAACGCCCCGCCAAAATACGGCTGCTCTCAAGCGATTCATCAATAAGCGATTTCACAAAGGCGGAACAACCGTTATGCCTGCGTTTGTGTTAACGGCCCGCCAATATACGGCTGCTCTCAAGCCTCTAACAATTTCAGTAACATGGTCTGCAACCAAAAGAAACCCGATCACTTCCCTTATAGGCAGATATAATCAAATATTCAAAACAACAAACATAAACTATGAAGTTACATACAGTCTCACATCAAGAAAAGCATACACAAATGACTAATAGCTACGCATAACACCTACCATCACATTATTCAACCTAACATAGACATATTAACAATGATAACATTAGCTTATAAGCTGCAAAAAAATAAGGTAATCTCAAAGTAACCAACTACATAATCCCAAAGTTCACCTACCATGTTACAAACAAATTAAAACAAAAATTTAAAAAGAAAAAAAAAAGCCTAATTGAAGAAACCCCCAAAATTATGCCAAAACCCTAATTCGAAATATCAACTGTTAAATAGCTCAAACGTGTAATTAAACACATAAAAAGTTAATAAATAGAAAACACGGAAAAAAAGCCAACAAAAAAAGATCAAACCTAGTACCAAGACTTCAAAGCAGGGAACCATAATGCAAAAGTGCCTAACAAATCCAAGAAAACATGAAAAAAAAGGTAACAAACAAAGATCAAACCTACTACGAAGATTTCAAAGCAGAGAAGTTGTTGGATCTTGTTTTGCTGAGAAAAACATAAAGCACATAGATCCAAGATGATATACACCAACCAAAAGACAATCTGTGGAGATAGGAAGCAACACCTGGCAAAGATATAGCCACAAAGCAAATAAAAAAACCCATACATAGCCGGGCATGAATGGCCGGAGCCGGGCATGAATGGCCGGAGCCACCCAGACGGATCCAAAAGCTAGGAAGAGAATGTGAGACACGATGAACAGGT
This sequence comes from Artemisia annua, assembly GCA_014162995.1. Taxonomy (NCBI): domain Eukaryota; kingdom Viridiplantae; phylum Streptophyta; class Magnoliopsida; order Asterales; family Asteraceae; genus Artemisia; species Artemisia annua. The sequence goes on along the minus strand of LBNU01032137.1, from coordinate 10,959 downwards.
CGGGCAGGGTTTTTGATATAAAGAAGTAGATGGGTCGTGCCCTAGTGGTATGCGGGTTTTTTTTTAGTTGTTACTGTAGCTAAGGCTCTTGGTAAATGTATAATAGTATAACTTTTCATATTTCAGTACAGCAATACAATCACCAATGTTATAAAAAATAGCAGCGAAAGACACATCAACTATTAACATTTTAAAAATACTTATCATGAAAAAATCAAGGCATTGTGAAATCACCATTCGCAACCCCAAAACAACAAACATAGTCACAGACTAACAACTAATCCAAAAACATCAAGAACCATAATGTCACAACTTCAAATCAATGCAACAACATAACAATCAGTGGTATCGGTTCATCTTCGACAACAAACTTCCTACTACGCTTTTGAGGGTGCTTAAGAAGTTAAGATTTTTTTTATCAAAACAGTTTTAATTTAAGGGTGGAATAAACAGTTTTTGAGCGAATTTGCTTATATCTATCTACCTGCGTATATGACGTATCAGAATGCAAAAATTAGTTTACTTAGGTACTCCCAAACAGCCCTTAAGGAAACTTTAAATGTGTTTTAGATTGCGTATCCAGATATGTTTTTAGATTACTAATGAAATACGAAAATTGGGTTTTACCTCTCATATACGCATGTACAAAACGCATTTGCAGTCCGCTCTAAACACTCTTTTTTCTTAAGACTATACATGTACTGGTAGGTGGTTGTACTCTTTTTTCTTAACTTACCTGGATTAAAATACTAAATATCAAAAAAATTCACACCGGAGGCCGCCCACACTCTTCCTGTAAAAAAAACCCCCCGTAAACGCTCACCTCAATTGAACACTCACAAATTGAATTCCATAAACACAAACTAACCAGAAATCAGCAAAAAAAAAGATAAAGAATTACATACCTTAATTAAAAAAATGCATCCTTTTCATATTCAATGCTCCACTTCCTTCAACTTACAAGTTCATAACCTTCGATGATTTCCATGTATTCTTATTCCTTAATACTCACCATACTCCATTCCCGGTCTTTCCCATGGAAACCTCACTTTCCCATCACTCCTGTTAAACTGATCATTTATAGCTTAGGGGTAAAATAATAGTTTAAAAATAGCCACATTAAAAGCAATTTTTATTTTCTAAAATTCAGACGACCCTTGGTGACCATAAAAAGAACTAAGAGTTTATAAGCAATCATATCGACGGAAAAAAGGATCATCAAACAATTATTTGTAAATAGCAGAGTGTACAAAAAAACCAAAAATCAAGTGAGAAACTCGTTTATAACAAATAAAGCAAATTCAATACACATAGCATAAACACAAACAAACAATAGCAACAATAATCAGTGAAAGACAAATTTAAAAAAAGGTGCAACACACTTAATGTTATAAACTATCGGAGACCATAGCAACAGACAGAAGAAAACTGGATGAGGAGCGAAGTATAAGATGTTATGCAAACTGCAGATATATATAAAATGTTGTGCAAAAATTTAAGAGAAGAACAGAAAATGTAGTTTATTATTTAGAAAAAAGAATNGTTTATTATCATCTTTACGTAACAACATATAACAAACATAAAATACAGGTCACGATTCTCATATGGAACACATTGAAAATCATTTGGAGGCTAATACTTTTGTTGAACCTGTTGTTCAACCAGTTGTTTAGCACGTTGCCGCTCAGGTTTATAATTCGTCATTATATTTATTTTTTACGTATATGTTTGCCACATCATTCTAATATGCTTTGTATTACTTGTTAGAATGAATCTCAAATAATTAGCGCTTTCGGTCCTATGGATGTTGATGAAGGTTTTAACCCTGTTGTTCCTGATCTTGAGAGTGAGGTAAACGCAATGTACCATTTTTCTTACACTTCTCGTTAGCCTAACCGTGACCTTTTCAATATTAATCCAATGCATATATCAAAAAGAATATAAGAAGTAAGTAGTGATGAACATCACATGGTCGAAAATCACATGTTGGAGTACATCACATGTTGTCGAAAATTATTGATGAACATTGGCATCACCTTTAGTTGCTTTGTTTAAATTTTATTATATATATGGTTTGATATGTAAACATTGGCGTCACCTTTGTTGCGTAATGGACATAGCAATCTACCTCTTGGCTGATAGGCCTCACCTTTGTTGCTTTTTGTAAATGCTTATTTGCAGCAATCAAAACATATTAACAATGTTCTTATAAAACTTAGTGGTTTTGCATAATCGACTAAAAGTTGAAAATCATTTCAAACGTATGTAAATTTAGTTTTTAGTTAGAATAATTATGTTAGACAAGCAATGGAAAAAAAGATGTTTCACTGTACTATTCAAAAAGGTTGAAAACTTATAACCACATAGTCCACATCCACACATGATCATTTAGACCATGGTTGTCAGGATCCCGATCCTGATATTAGGATCTTACGATTTTACGATACTGCAAAGCAAAAACGATCCGGATCTTACATAGGATCTTTGAAAGCTTAAGATCTTATAGGATCCCGATCCTGACCATAGGATCTTAAGATCTAATCCGATCCGATCTTACTTTTCTCGAACCAGCAAACTAAAAAACTACAAACTTATGAATTGTGTTTTATAAAATTTAAAAAATAACATGTTAATCTTCTTATACATTTCATAACCATAATTTATGACAAAGACAAAATTGATCCTAAGTGGATCCCGATCTTGAAAACCTTGATTTAGACTATAACAAATTCTGTTTTAGTTGGTAATTTAGACATGTTTAGTTTGTGAGGCTTTCGGTCTTTGTTTACTTTATTTTACTGATGATGATGAATAGATATATTTTACACCATTATCATATTCTTATGTTTCCTTATTCCAATCATTAAATTAAATGTAGTTGTTTATCTGCCCGACTCCATTTTCTCGCATGGCCAGCTTTATGTGGCATTGTCTAGAGGGATATCCCATAGAACAACAAAGGTATTGGTTAAACCAGTCAAAGAGTTCCGTCAAGCAGGAATCTACATCTCAAATGTCGTGTATCAAGAAGTTTTACGCGACGAGTAACGTGTGTTATTAGTTTTTATCTCATAACTGATGTAATGTTTTACTTTCAGTTTCATTAAATGTTTTTATATGTTGTTTGATCGATGTTAAGAATTTTTTCAATAGTTTAGTTATCGTATATTACAACTGTTTACAATTACATTCTCATCGGTTCATGTTCTATTTTGAACTCTACATAAAACACTCACTACAATATCACAAATTGTTAATTATCTGCCACTAGGAATTCCGTTGCTATGCACGGGTACTCGCCTAGTCACATATGATGTATGTTGGCCCGAAACAACTTGAACAACTTATGAATTAACAGAATAATCATAAACAAGTGACGTTTTGATATTGAACTAAGGACGTGTTTACGATACATGATGGGCAAAATTACAAGGTTACTCGAGAACCCACTTAGACACACTAAGGGCATGTTTGGTGAAAGCAACCTTTTATTTTAAGAGATTATGGAAGACTATTATTTAAATAATCTCCTATAAGTTTTCTGCCAAACGAAGATTATTTTTTTTGATGACGTATGGTATGGATTCGGGTCACGCACCCATCCAATACGCAAGCCCATCACGAATGGGCCATTATGACGATATTTGCAGCCCACGAGGCCCGCGAATACAGAACTATACTTAAGCCCACCACGAGTGGACTGTTTAGCCAACACCTAGGCCCACGTAGGCCCAAGCCCGGACACGGGCACTTGCCCGGTATGCGATATCTTCTATTATTTTGGTAGATATCGGATACCGAAGATTGGGGAACACGAAACCAACTAGGGTTTCGTGTGTATAAATAGAGGCCTCCTCAGTCCTCTAAAGGTACGATACTAAACCCTAAGCTACAAGCCTTAAACCTAAACACGATTACTTACTCTCACGCCGGAGGATAATCGGGGGAAAACAATCCCTCGATAAGCCTAACGGTGTTTGTCGTTTTTCTTAGTGTGCAGGTCTCAAGTAACTTTACCCGAATTGGTACTCAAGCTANACTAGGGTTTCGTGTGTATAAATAGAGGCCTCCTCAGTCCTCTAAAGGTACGATACTAAACCCTAAGCTACAAGCCTTAAACCTAAACACGATTACTTACTCTCACGCCGGAGGATAATCGGGGGAAACAATCCCTCCATAAGCCTAACGGTGTTTGTCGTTTTTCTTAGTGTGCAGGTCTCAAGTAACTTTACCCGAATTGGTACTCAAGCTAAGCCACGCCCAACTTTTGTATCAACATTTTTAGTAGCTTATTTTTTGAAATGATAAGTATAATCTCTCTATAATTTCATGTGCTAAACATGCCCTAATAGGGGTGGCTTTTAAAGGGGATAGTTGCAGAAGGATATCCCTGTTGAGTGACAAATTGAGGTCACAAAGATTCAAGCTAAGCTTGAATTCTAAGTGTTGGGGATTCTAACACTATAACACGTCTGTATCACACTTGTTTGGAATCATCACTTTTCACTCTTGTTGCATGCACACCTTTCTCATTGTTGTAACGAGTATTTATAGCATTAGCGGGGAGTTGTTGTTGCATCTCGTGGGAATAGTAATCCTATCAACTTTTTAGTAGATAGGCACGTGCCTAGACTTGTAGCTAGAACGTCCTGTTGGCATAAATATTACGATATTTAATCTAAACATCCTCTTCATGTTTTGATGATGACAAAGATGTAAGTTACAACATATAACGTAAAATGCTTAAGTTACTTGTGATCACAATTCATCTACGCATTCATACGTCAACAAGCCTCGACATCTCAACGTCTCGAGTATGCTTCAACAATCACTTAAGGTATGTATAAACAAATGTCTAATACATTTTATGATCAAAGGGAGTTTTATTTAAACACTACAAATTATATAAAATGATATAAATATTTTATATATTTTGAAAAACACTTTTGGTATATAAAGGAAAATGTTTAATTCATAATAAATATATGAATTCAAATTTTTAGCCAAAAACAGTTAAAATTTCACTAGATAAACCTTCCCCAGAAAAGACAAGAAAAACTGCCGTTTTCGTTTGGGCGGCCCCCTTAATTTTAAGGGGGCCGGCACACAATTAAAGGGGCCGGCACGCTCCATTTTGTCAGAATTGTCAGAAACTTTTGCCTATAAATACTGGTTCATTTCTACTATTTTTGAACACCTTTTACATGAAAATTTTCAGTCTCAATCCTTTCCAAACACACTTCTAAATCCTTTGATCATAAGTTTATTAGTCTTTGTTTCAAGTGATTCAATCCCTCATCACTCAAAGTGCAAGAGAAGAATCCTCCCTATTATAAAGCCAAAGATGTATTAGAGTCTTGTTAGTGTTTATGTGAAGTTGAGAGTTATGTATATGTAATAAGTAGATCAAGATGATCTTACTTAATAGTGAGTCAATGAGTGAGTAAGAAGTAGTGGGAAGTAGTTGTAACACCCCAACCCGACAAGGGTAGAAATGCTACATTATGGTGACAAATCAGATACAAACAGATATAAATGCAAGCGGAAGTCTTAATATAAATAACCAAATGGAAGTTAAGTCAAACAATGACTTAAAAAAATACATAAGTTCCCAAGGAAAAATTCAAATGAAGTACAAAACAAATCCAAATCCAAAAGTTCATATTAAGCTAGGAAGACTAAGGTCGGTCCACACACAATCTAGCTCTCATCCCAAAAGAAGCCATCCTAAAGCTCCTAGCTAATACCTGCCGCAGGAAAAGAAAATGAGGCTGAGCTTCAAAAGCTCAGTGAACAGATATATCAACAAAGTAAATGAAACAGAAATTGAAACAAAGTATGTGCATTAGGAGTAACAGGATGTATAATAAGGATGATAAGAATAAGATAAAGGTTAGGTTATATCAGCATTCTAACCACGAGCCAAACAAAACAAAACAAAGTCTTCATCATAGTAACCATGGAGTGATCAACTCCCAAATAATGTGAAAGGCATGTATTGCACACAGTACCAGACACCAAACCAAATGTAGTAGCAAAACAAATCAAATCTAGGATGCATCCATACGCCCCTACCCAAACCAATTGCAGATCAAACAAAGGGATGGTGTGGAACATCACTCGACCACACTGGAGTCATGACATTGGTGCATCAGTGCCACGGTCATGTTACCTTCATGACTAGGAAAATGCTCGGGTATAATACTGAAGGGTCAAAGGCAAATCAAATAGCAAAGTCTAAGTCAAATCAAAGTATCATAATCGAAGGTGCATAGCAAAGGTTCAGGTCAAAGATTCAGGGATCATAATCAGAGTTCAAATCAAAGGTTCATAGCAAAGGTTTATAGCTAAGCCACGCCCAACTTTTGTATCAACAAGTGGCGCCATCCGTGGGACCATACACTAAGAGCTTTCCAAAAAGACTAGAACACCAAAAACTAGCAACATGAGTCAGTTGCGAACTCAGCTTGACCAACTAACAGGAAGATCGCAGAACGACCAGAATCCCAGGCAAACCACTAGAACAACCAGCGCACCTAGGGAAAGGGACCCAGAGACAATTATCCCAATCACAAGGGCACCCAACCGGATCCCTACCATAACCGTTGCCGCGAGGGAAACACCACGCGACGCGTTTACCACTCCTAGTCAGCCAATGTCGGAGGTGACTCCATCGGAGCCACCACTAGCACCTCCGCGACATCAGGAACCCAATCCGGGGACGAACGTGTCCACGCTGGAGGGGGTCGTACCCGAGCTACCTCCAAGCGAGTTCGTGGCTAAAAATTTCGAATCCCTAACCTCCCTCCTGCGAGAGGAGGCAAGGAAAAGGTCGAACCAAAGTATTCAGGCTCGACTCAGTTTTGACTCAGAACTTGAGGCATCCCCGCCACCCTCTCGCAGAGAACGACGAGAGAGAAACACCCGTCGAACACCGGTATTCAACAGAATCGGGGAGCGGAGGGAAGACAGTGAACCTGAGGATAGACAATATCGCTCGGGAAGCGAGACCAGTGGGCGCCGCCGTAGCGTTCATGACAGAATCGGCGGTCGCAGAACCCAAGAAAGACAGAGGGGACAGCGATATTCTCCAAGTGAGAGCCCCTCAAGTTCGAATTCAAGCGATAGTCGGCGCAGTCGCAGGAAAAGAAGGACCCCACCTTCTAGCGACTCTGAGGACAGTCGCCGCGACAACCGCAAAAGAAGAAGCCCATCTTCAAGCAATTCCTCAGACAACGAGGAAAAAGAAACGGGCCACTGGAAATCAAGGAGAAGACATCGCAGTCGCGGGGACGAGGACATCTCCCGTCCCTGGCGCCGCCAAAAGATTGATGCGTTCACCAGACGCATCAGCGACTTCTCCGAGAACAAAAGAAGGCGTTTGCCCACTAATGTGAAGACATATGACGGAACCGGTGATCCTGATGATCACCTAAAGGTTTTCGAATCTGCAGCTGCTATCGAAAACTGGCCACAACCTGTGTGGTGCCATATGTTCAACTCAACATTAGTAGGGAACGCGCGCACCTGGTTTAGTAAGCTTCCACGGAGAAGCATTGATGGCTATGAAACAATGCGGAAAGCATTCCGCTTAAACTTCACTCATAGGAAAAAGTGCGCCAAAAACCCTGTTGATCTCGCCAGGATAAGACAACGCCAGGGTGAGTCCACGAGTGCTTTCGTGGAGCGTTTCAAGGACGAGTGCATACAGTTTAAAGCGTGCCCAGAGATATTAAAGATCTCGGCTTTCATGAACGGGGTCAACAACCCCGAACTCATTAAGAAACTCCACGACGGGGTACCGCTGACCTTCGACGAAGTCATGAAACGCACCAGATCCTTCATCCAGGGTGAAACCGCTGCCGCGGACAGCAAAAAAGGCTACCCGACCTATAAGTCGCAAGACCACTCCCGGAAACAATCCAATGACCAAGGTAGTAGCCATAACAGGAGTTACCGCAGTGAAAGGAATAAACGGGGGAATGGCAAGTACACCCCGCTAACGAAAACCCCAGGAGAGATATTCGCGACAGAAGGCG
>LBNU01032136.1:181213-223415 GCA_014162995.1 Artemisia annua | reverse complement strand
GAGATGTTCAGTCTTACCTGAATAAGCTGTTGAGCTGTCGTAACTTGTGACGATGTCCCTTTTATTTCAACTGTAATTTCATCTGGTAAACCTCTACTCTCTTGCACGGTCAGAATTGCACCACTAGTCCGACGGATAAATGCAATGTTTGTCCCTCCAACTCCAATGATATCCTCAGCATACTCTAGAGGAATTTGCATCGTTTGTGCTATCTGGTTAAGTCAAGCAAAACAAAATTTAATCAAAACTGCAGAAAGTGAGCAATCAATAAATCTTAAATATAGTCCACAAATCCCCATCCCAGCTACATTCTTCTGAAATTTCCTTTTACTTTCAATTATGTCCAGTTTTCTTAACCTTTCACCACATCAAACAAATCCCACACTACCATGAAATTTTAGCAACAAAAATCTTGTATTTCTAAACTCATGGAATTATTTTAGCGAGAATCAAAGACGGAAAATGAAAAGATGACTACAGACCTGAGTGACAAAAGGTCCACCAGCACGAGCGATTCCAGGAGAGCGTGTTGTGGGTAACCCTGTAGATAGTGCAGGATCACGGCCATACAAGGAAAGCCCATGGGATGTGAGAAGTGATTCTCGCTGGGGTTGTTCACGGTCAAGAAAGAGTGTCTCTCTTCTCATTGGAAGAGCATAATCAGCACCACCTAACCCAAGCTGTGAGCCAACAGTGCGTATCATGGGTTTGTCAGCCCATGATGTTTCCACTTGCTGTTCTTGTGGAGCTGCTGCTGCCGCTGCTACATTCTGTACATGGCACATCACTAGTTATTATCATGAAAATAATGATATAGGTATAAAGAAGCAAACTGGCACTTACAACTACTTACAGGTTTTTCAAACAAAGGTAGAACACTACGGTCTACCAAAAACTTCCTCAGGTGTCCTATCACGGCTTCTAAAGCTTTCAGAACCTTGAGAGCTTCTCCCTGCATATCCACAACCCTCTCCTCTGAGTTGGCAGCTACTGCTGGCACGTCATCTGCCAGATAATGTTGTTCAGAAATAATCAAATATATATACTTTTTAAACAGCTAAATATGATGATTTTGAATTCAAGGAGCACATTTGTACTACCTGATAGCACCCGCACAGGACAACCAGTGCTTTCCTGTATTGACTTAATTACTGTTCCTTGTTTTCCAATCAGACTTATAGCTTGCATTGATGGGACCAATAATCGAATTGAACAGAATGGAACAGATGCTATACTATCACCCTCATTTTCAGGAAATCCGTTAACACGTTTGAATATTCTTATTGCAGCATCCATTGCAGGAGAGAGAGGTAGCTCTGCTTCTTCTTTTCCAGATACCAAAACCTAACAAACAACACAATCAGCAGACATATCTAAAGCCTAAAACATCAAGCTTATGATTGTCATATGAATAATACTCGAAAGATATATACAGATATTCAATCTCTTTGATATCTCGAGGCATCTTTTTGCAAGTGGCCTTCATATTTATATTTAAGAACCTATTTTGTTAATAATATCTGAAATGTGAAATTCCTTCTATCTTTAGACGTTAGTAACGTAGATCTCTAACTTCAAATATAAATGCCACTTTCAACACGATGCCTTGAGTTATATACAAGCATATCTCAAGGCATTGTTTTGGTAGTGGTTTTTATAGGGGTGAGCAAACGGACCGGATGGACCGGACCGACCGACAAAACCGACCGGACCGGACCGAACCGGACCGGACCGACCACATTCGGTCCGGTCCTCGGTCTAGGATTTTTGGCTAATTCGGTCTTCGGTCCGGTCGGTCCGGTTCGGTCCGGTCCGGACCGACCAAAAAACCGAAAAAACATGCCAAATCTTGCCTATTTGGACCGGACCGACCGAAGACCGGACCGGACCGANGCCCAAAGCCGTCATAAGAAACTTAAATACTTACGGAATACATAACTACAAATCGATGAGCTAAGTGCATTACTTAAATCCGTGGACGACAAGAACTACTAAGCTATGGCAATACCTCTACTCACACTCTAACTAATGTGACTACATAATTTCAAATGTGGCTTAAAGGGTGAGGTGTGTTAAAATAATATATTGATGGTTAAGTATCAAACTAGGAGGAAAAAATTGGTCCAACATCGTATGATTTGCTACTAAGACCTCTTGCTTTCAATTCAAATTATGTTTTATCTTAATTAGTGAGCATTTCGATGCGACTTTACTGATTCAAACAAATAAAAGAGAATGTTTAGTTGGTGGCAATTAAGCCTCTAAAGTTGCCAACTTGATTTTCTTTCTCATACTAAGATCACACTCCAAGTATAATATTGATGTAGCTTCTATTTAACCCTAAGCCTTTTGTTAAGAAGCGCATACACGTGTCATTTTAAAATAACGACTTTCTTAGACTTAATAAACAATGGCATCAATACAAAATACCTAACCAAATCGGAAACTTTATAAGCGTAACTTACACAACCTAACCAAACACCCTTCGTTTAAACGATTAAATCATCAAAGATCAATCATAAATCTCACTAACTAAGACGACGCAAGAGGTTTCTATATAATAACGGGACATTCTAGCCTACAACACTCGCGGGATGATTCTCACAGCACGCAAACTCTAACAATTAACCATTCTAAGCATACATTAACCTTCGCCATCGATCCGAAACCTAAATACATTCAATTCACATCACAAAACAATAACAAAAACTCAAATTACAAAAAACTCACAACGCGATCAGGAACGCCAGCAGGCGCGTCAAGCACACGTATCCTCGCCTTCGTTTCTTCACACATCTTCCGAATAATATCACCTTTCCGTCCAATTATACTTCCAACTTTAAGCACCGGCACTATCAACCTGAACACACACTCTCCTGGCCATCCAGGCCACTTCTTCTCCGTCGCCGGAGATGATTCCGTCGCCGGCGGTGTAATTTGATCCGGTGCCTCCGTTTCTACGATGGCGGTGGGGGGTTCTGTGACGGTGCCGTTGATGGAAGCCATTGATTAGTGTGTGTGTGTGTGTGTGTTTAGTGTGTGAGGGTTAGGGTTTTGTTTTGTTTATGGAGAGGGGGATTAAGGGGGGTTGACGAATAGGGATCTGTAACGGAACTCTTGTACTTGAGTGAGTGAGGATAATTTTACCTTTTACTCCTCTTATTTAGTGTATATTCTTTTAAAACAAGGACGATAAAAGTCAATCCCGCCGGAGCGAGGTATGAGAGAGGTCACATATAGACGGTTACACCTTTAGTTGAGGGTAAATGGACTGCTTCCAGAATAGCAGCATACCTTTCATAGGTTCTTAAGGTGAACATCGTATCTCGGAATTTTTATCTTTGTGAGATCAGGATTATGAGATCGGATCGGATTTAAGATTCTATTAACTTGTTATGTTTTTGTTAACAATTGATGAAGGAAATTGATTGCTTTTTTATTCATATATGATATTTTCACGAAAATGTCAATGTTTCCAAGTTTGTGATAATAGTAAAATACGCAAATGTAAGTTTCAGTTATTACATTAATGATTTAATGAGATAGGAAAAATACACATGAGTTATAAACGTCTAAATGAACGTGATCTGTAACACGAAGAGTACAATACATATATATGGAACGGCGTATTAACTTCATTTTTCACATTCAAATCAGAATTTGGTTCTTCGAAATCTTCAAAATAGTCAAGGAACTATAGGAAGCGTTTATCATTTTCTATGTTTGGGCTAAGTGAAACGTGTCCGTAATAATTGCTCTTTTACCAAAGATAGTATTCCATATATAGCATCTTTGATATGTGTTAAGGTCGTATTCCAAATATAGTATTCGACACTCTATTCAATATAGGTTACACAATAACTATTGTGGGAAATTTCGATATGCACATGAATTCCAACCAAGAATAAGAGACAGACACAAGAAAAACTCATTTAAAGTGTGTTTCCAATAATCGATTGTCTTTATAACAATAGTCTAGAAGTGGTTTTGGCACGAAAAATGGTTGTCGAGAAAATATGTTACCATATGTTATTTCAGTTGTCGATCTTTTTTTGAAAAAAAAAAAAAAAAAAAAAAAAAAAAAAAAAAAAAAAAAAAAAAAAAAAAAAAAAAAAAAAAAAAAAAAAAAAAAAAAAAAAAAAAAAAAACTTGTTTTCCAACCATCTAGATATGGGGCACTACCCCATGCCCCACCTCCTAAGCAGCTAGAAGAAGTGATGTGACTATGTTAGGAGCGAAATCTCTTGACCCTCATCGTTGGTTGTGGCCTAAATCAGATTAACTTAAACGAGCAAGATTTCAAAAAGAATTGCATCGAAATTTATCTCGTTTATAAGATTTAACTTTTCTAAATGTGTCGTCGCTTTCTTAACTAGGTGATAGTTTTTCTAGTTGATAAACATAATTTAAACTAAAAAGTTGAAATTCATTCAAAATCCACAAATGATAAAACAAGATAAAAAAAACAGATCTTGATGTTAAGAGCTTAATGTGTGGCAATTAAGGATGGCAACGGGGCGGGAAATATCGGCGATCGTATTTACCATCCCCATCCTCGTTTCTCACTCTCATCCCCATCCCCGCCCCCATCCCCATCGGGAAATCGTTTTGCATCCCCATCCCCATCGGTGATCGGGGATCTCACGGGGATTCGGAGATTTTCAGGCCTTATGAATTAAGCATAATAATTATAAAAGTAATCAAAAATATAAAGAATTGATCTATAAAATGTCTCAAAAAGCGTACATTGTATATAGTTGGATTAATTAAGACGTCATTCAACTCTAAAACATTGTATATATTGAAATATCACATATAATATAAAAATAGAGTGCATCGAAAGAGTATATTCGGACAAAATATTGGTTGGATAATATGTAGTTAGTGCTTAACATTTTTAAATAGAGCTTTGCTATATCCTCCAACTAAATCATCCTACAAATCCTCATACACACACAATAATATTAAATAGTTTTTCTCCACTCATTCTCTCTCTGCATCCAAACCGTTAATTCTACCACTTGGCAGGATCCTGTGAGTAGGCGGTTTTGTAGGATGATTTAGTAGGAGGATTTAGCATTTTTGTTTTAAATATTTGATGACTTTGATCAATTAAATGTCACATACACATGCAAATATATTTCGAGTATAATCTTGTCAATACTCACTACCATATACATATACAAATATATTAGTATTAATATGCATATTTGTAAATTAAAAAGTTCGGGTTCGGGGGCGGGGATTTATGTTATCCCCATCCCCGCCCCATCCCCGGTTTCATAATTCGGGAATTCCCCGTCCCCATCCCGATCCCCGGTCAACTCGAGGATTCCCCAGTCAACTCGGGTTTGGGGATTAGGTCCCCGTCGGGTACTTTTTTTTTTTTTTTTTTTTTGTCATCCCTATTGGCAACAAGGTTTATCTTGTCATTTTGGCCCCACGAGGTGTCACATCATCATAACACAACCCCTTATCATAACTAAACACAATGTCTTCATTTGGGTCCTACCACTTCCACTTTTATTTTATTTTTCATTTTTTTTAAATATAAATTATATAAACTAAAAAATACGACATAATAATTATTTTTTACAGAATATTTATAAAATATATACTCGTAAACTTTTTTAACATGCCTTTAAATTTCTATTATAAATGTTGTTACATTATTTTTGCTAATGGCTTTGTTAGTGCAAAAAGTGTGACTGAGTTAGAATTGGGCTTGGTCAGGAGCGGGCCGTCCGCTGTAAGGTTCGTGCACTAATCCAAGTAAAGAGTGATATTTCATGCACAAACAAAGATAAACCGTTAGCCTTACCGTGGGGACGAACCCCACGATTAAGCTCCGGCGTGAGAGTAAGTACTCATGTTGTCAAAGAAATATCTGAGTGTTGGGATGAGTGAGAAAATCATACCTCGAAATGCGTACTGAGGCTACCTTTTATAGGTGATGGAAATGCTAGGGTTTCCTATCATTTTGCACATTTGCTATAGTGGTTGATGTGGGACCCTTGTCGGGCAAGGGTCCGGAGCTTAATAGATGTTCTGTGGACGTGGACTATTTTCCGGACCGTGGGTCGGTCCGCGAGCGTACTTCAGGAGTGCCGCTCTAGTTGTCCGTAGATATATTTGTGCCCTGCTCGTGGCTTGGGGCATTTAGTCATACCCAGCTTAGTGGGTTTATTGGGCCGGAGCCCAGCTCGTTGCAGGGCCGGAGCCCAGTTTTGTCTGTTGGGCAGGAGCTCGGTTTGTGTGTTGGGCCGGAGCCCGGTCGTATAGCATAGTCCAGGCCTATCGGCCTGCTATCCGTACTATACGTCATCAGGCTTCTTTACTACTGGGCTTGAATTAAAACATTTATATAAATATCTAGGGTTTTATATAAAGTATCCAAATGCGCCTATTTTTTTTTTACATTTCTGTCTTCTTTAACATATCCCACACAGGACACAGCCAAGAAGGAAAACGAAAAACACAATACAACCAACAAAAAAAAAAAAAAAAAAAAAAAATTGCAAACGGCTAGTTTTTACAAAATATAATTGTTTATATTGATTTGGGGCCCCACTCCAATGGATCTTTTGCAGAGTTTTTACCTCGTCGTGCAGACGACAAAAGGAGGTTTGGCGAAGGACGGCGAGATGTTATGGTGTGGTGGCGAGGGATGGCGAACGTGCCATGTAGGAGTGGCGAAGCCTCCTCGTTGCCATACCTTAAGCTCTAAGAAGCATTTGTCAAGGATATAGACTTTTGTTGACTTTGATGAAGATCTCACAACATTTCTTAAGGCTCATTGAAAATATATTTAGTTTGACTAGCAAAATATCATGTCTGTACAGTCTGTAATGTGGATAGGTGCAAATACGTCACTATCATGATCAAAAGAAAATACAGCTTTCATATGACCACTTGAAGCCTTCTCACTAGTATATTTTTTACATGATGGTCCATCTCTGAATCTAGGACTAGTCTATTTGAGCTGGAACCAACACGAGGATTTTGTGCATGTATCGCAAAAACTTGGACCATCTCATGTATAAGACACGAGTGAAAATGACAGTGACACTACTTGGAATAATAATTGAAAATGCACAAGGAACAACCGTTATGGTTTCTTAACGAATTAGCAGCATACCAATTAGGCATATATGACATAAGCACATATACAACCGATATCGGCCAAATCACAACCTATACCAATTTAACGCAAAGATTGTGGTTATTCTTGAGATCAACTCAACGCAAAGACTGAATAGTCCATCCAAGATACTAACACGAAAGAAAGAGTGTGGCAACATACAAAAACCAAGAAAATAGTATATAATTATGGCTTCATTGTTTTTCAAAATATAAAGAAAAAGAAATATTAATACCCAAATTCTCTAAACATTTCTCAAGAAGAAAGTAAAAAAGTAAAGAAAAGAAAAAGACAAAGGCAAACTGTAAACTCGTCTTTAAGTCTAAAAAGTTGCCCCTTTTAGCACCACCATTATCACACAACACCATTACTGTGATGAAAGAAGAACAAACAGACTATACAACTATTTTAACATAGTCGAGATATCACCTTCCCACCATATTTTACTTACCGATTAGGAAAAACTTTAAACAGGGATGACATCAAGTTTTGATGAGTCTTCACATCTCAAAACAATGCCCTCAAGGCTCATGGGAAGGAGGCATCTGGTCCATTGGCATCCAGTTGGGACTGACTCAGATGGTGGAACAATCATTAACACGTTGTTGTGTCTCTGCACGATTCCCATCACGCTCACGGTGCTGCCTTCTTTAATATACCTACATTTAGTTAAATTCACAATCCATATAAGTGAATAAAAAGATAAGGAAGCTCAAAATAAGCACGATGTCGTCAAATTTAGGACGGTGTTTGGCATTGCAGCATATAAACGAAACGCCAAACACCCCTTTAAAAAATTAAATTATTAAAGAATCAGGCGAAGTTAGGTACCCTTCTTTGAGGCGCATCACACGATCGTCCATAGGAATATTTCTGTCATTCAACCATCTGGTGAATTGTGGAGATGAATCTACATTTGACTGGTCAACTTCTATAACAGCAGATTCCTCAACATATGGAGTCACCCGAGCACCGTAACCAGTTTTAACTAATGCCCTTAAGCCAGATTGGAAGTCGGATATATAGAAATCCACAACATGCCTCTGCAGATATTTACGCAGCATTTTAGTAACAGCTATAAGCTTTCTAACCTTTTTTATGTTAAAACTTTCAGAAAAAAGTGTTGCGAGAATAAATCATCATCTTAGAATTTGATACAAACATACAACATAACTACATAAGCATAACGTTTCAATGGTATTTAGATATTTACTAAGTAAATATGAAATTTCCTTAAAGTATGTGTCAAATTAGCCAACACGTTTTTCATAAGCTGGAGGCAGTACAAGATTTGAGAATCTAAAAGTACAAATTGATCGTTGAGTGACACTTAAGTCCTTGAACATTAATTCATATACAAAAAGTATCTGTTCCGTACCATAATAGATACATAGGGACCTTTCAATTGCTATCCACAAGCCTTGACAAAAACAATTATTAATCATTTCCGTTACTAATTTATCACCTACATTATCCAAATAATTACTGTATAAGATAGCGGTAAAGTTCAATCTGGTCATCTATTTCTTTAAAAAAAGTTAAGAATCTTCTAATCAATTAATCATGAATTATGAATCACTGAATCACCGAAGTCATATTAATCATTTTCTAAAGTCAATATATATGTCTTCTTTTTGGAACTTAGTGAGTATTATATTTTCCAAAAGAGAATATTCACTTTTTGTAAAGCTAAAATACACATGCAAATCTAAAAAGAAAATATAGGCTTATGTCCTGGGATCCTAACAACTGTATAATTGATCATCAATTAATAGTTTTAATACAACCATGAGTTCATAACAGCTTTAGTCACCCAAAAATTACTAAAATAACCTCAGGATTATGTAGTTGTGAAATTGAGTATTATTCTCACCTCCATCGTTCGCAGACCCCAGGTAAAGCGACGATGTGTGGGGTTGGCAGGTTTTGAACTCCATCCTCGATATTCATATAAACCGGTGGATGTATAAACACATCTGGGAACCCTTTGAAATGATGACTCCAGAGGAACATTTCCACAAGTAACCACCTTCAATAAATCAAGAATTTCATAAGCAATAGAATTATCTAGATACAAAGTATGAAAAACAAATATAAGATCATATAAAAAAGTTTAGAACTTAATCTTAGCTGATCTGTTAAACACGAGCACAGATCTTTAACCACATGAATATGATAATCTGCATATAGATTATAACTAGAGCAAAGAATAATAATACATTATGTTTACTACTATATCTTATGGAAAAACCTAGATAGATCCACGTGCAATCAGATTTATATGCCGTCCAGAAACTTACATATGATTTGCTGATGTACCATCTTTCTTGCTCAATAACATAAAACTTTTTAATGCTGATTCGAAGCAAAAAAAATAAAATTTGATACCAAGACCTCTGTTCTTCCTAATTTTTTGGAAGAAAATATATATTAGTGTATTTTTCCGATGTTGAAGGCAAAATCTCACTGAAATGACGTGTAGTCTCAAAATGACAAACCATAAACCCTTGAGCCACGCGCCTACCTTGGACGAAGAAAGACGAATAAGTATCCAAGCATTAATGGTGCAATCATTTTGACATGATTGGTCACAAACTTGCAACATGTCAATGAATAATGATTGGTCACAAATTCGCATTTCAAGTTTACAAAAGCGTTCTTTTAAATACTTTTCTTACACCAACAGTGTTTTAAACTTTTCTCTATAGTAAAAGAATCTGGATATAATCCATAAATGGTGGGTGATACCTAGTATGACACCAACGAGATAGCATTTATGACGTTACAGAGTAAATATCACATAATAATGCACGTGTAAAGTGCACATAATGATCCAAAAATTTTAACACGTGACGAAATCCCAAAGACTAAACTACTCACACAATAAACCTAATTTTCTCAATACCCATCAGCATAGCATGCTTCATAATGAAGTCATTAAGATCTCAACAAACACATAAAGATTTGATATCACAGAACTAGGAATGAAGATGGAGTAGTAAGTTAAGTAATTTAATAGTAGTATATACATACGAACAACATACCCCAGACACTTTAACAAACTGCCCATTCTTTGCGGTTCTAAGTTCAGCATCTGGATACCCATCGATAAAATCAATCAAAGATTTCCTTCCCCAACAAGAAAAGGCAGAACTGCCAACAATTATATAAATTCCATCAAAATCGCAAAATAACAAACCAAAAGATTTAAAGAAAAACACACAGTCAAGAGAATAACCTGGAGAAAGAACCCCCGGGCTCCTTCCGAAGGTAAGTAACAGCTTGGTTTTTAGCCATGGTGGTTCGTGTTTTACCCTGCCCTGTAGACTCAGTCTGACCTGACCCCTTGCGCGGTGCACCAGCTGAGTTAAGTGGTCCAGATGTAATAAGCCCTGTGGTAGGTAGAACAGGAGGGATAGGACCAGAATTATGCCGAGAAGCGGGCAACCCTCCACCTTGAGGTCCAGAGGATTTCCTGATGGGTTCCCCATGTTTATTTAAAGGACCAGAACTAGCTTTTTTCATTGACGATGAACCAGGACCAGCCCCTGATGAACCCATTCTATTAGAGGAATTTGATGACGTCTGGTTGGAATTGCCACCAAACGACCCTTGTCTTAAAGGGGCACTAGCTATAGGTCCAGATTTTCTAGGCCTAGAAGTAGCATTATCTACATCAAACATTTTTCCAAGTTCACCGGACTTTTTTATGTCACCGCCAGTGTATGGCACTGCGGTTGAGGACATAGTTGGTGTCCTCTCTTTCGGCTGTTCAGGCCGACCCGATACATATAAACCATTATTCAACTGATGAGATGGAAACCTTGAACTCATAGGTAATTCTTTCTTGTATCACAACAATCTCAAATATGTACGAGCAAATGATCCTTTTGTAATATCAGTCTAGAGAAACGAAGTCGACACGTAATCAAAACCTACCAAAACAAATAATACATCATTAATTTCCTAACTTTCCAATTAATCACAAAACCGTGGATAGAAAGCAAGGTCTACAGTCTACACAACAAGTTTAAGTACGTAACATAAAGTCACACTATCATATACCTTATTACCACATTTTGTACTGAATCAATGCAAAACTTTAACGTGATTCAATCATTCAACAATTCACATCATATCATATAAAAACAAAATACCAAAATCATACAGTTATATACAAATTATACATTAAAAGTAAAAAATAAAACTAAATAGCTGACTANTACAAGATCTACTAACCCCTAAAAACCACTAAAAATCAAAACTTTATCAACTGGGCATCCTTAAAACAACAAAATAAAACTAACCCACAAAATAAAAATAAAAAACTAGCTTTGAAATGTACCTACATTAATCACAAGACCTGAAGATCAAGAAACCCTATAAAAAGACTAATAATAGCTGGATTTAATTGAAATAAAAAAGGGGTTTATTTATATGATGATTATAGAGTGATTGACTGAAAAAGATATATAAAAAAAAGTGTGTTGCAAGTAGAGATACCTTGTGACGAGAGAAGTATAAACATGGTTTGGTTTGATCATGAGAGAGAGAGAGTTTTTTTTTAGAGAGAGAGAGTTAAAGTGTTTATGTTTGTTTGTTTGTTTGTTTGTGTGTTTTTAAGGAACCTTGATAGAAACACTCTTGTACTCGTTTTTTTTCTTTGATTTGCTTTGAGTGTACGTATGGGACTAACCTAACGGTGTTGGTTGCAGCTTGAGTTATCGGTAGGGGTGAGCATGGTGCGGGTTGGTGCGGTTTTTGGTAAAAATCAAACCGCATTTGCAATTGGGGTTTCTAAAAAATGAGAGTTCATAACCGAGCGATTTTTTGCGGTTTCGGTTTTTGCAGGTTTTGCAGTTTTACGGTTTGGTTTTTGTGGGTTTTAAAGTTTTGTTTTTTCAAATTATATTTTTTGGTATATATTTATTATAGAATAAAGACAAAAATACACCGTTGGCCCTAAACTTTTCATAAAACATCGCTATGCACCTTAAGTTTTGAAAACCGTCTTCGTGCATCCCTCTTCAAGGTTTTTTAGGCCGATTGCGTCCTTTGACCCGTTTTTCGTCGGTCAACGCCGTTGCCTTCCGTTACAATTGGTTTTTAGCACAAGGGTAATATTGTCATTATGTAATTACGGTATAGCAACTCTGTGTTACTTCCACATGTCATATCCCTCTTCCCGCCCCATAAACACCTAAACTGCCTCTTTTATTCGTCCCAAAACTTTCTTTACAAGAATTTTCAAAATTCACAAACCTCATTGCATGTTATTGTGAAATTATTCGTAATTTCAAAACATGGATTTTACTTTATGGAAAGTAATAAGAGATCCAGGTTATCGAGTTGATGATATCATTCGGTACAACTCTGCTAAGAAAAAATACGGTGCGTTTTGTTGCTATAATCGTTGGAATTTCTAATTGGGGTATATTTCAATTTGTTATTAAGGTTTGATAATGTGCTTTGGTCTGTTGATATGTTTCATGTGGTAGATCTAATATGTTTAGCATGAGGGTTCATCACAATGGTGTTTTTAAATACTGGCCTGGTAGAATATACGATGGAGGTATGGAAAGTTTAGTTGATTTGGTTGACGTTGATAGTGTGTCACTTGAAGAGTTGGATGTTCTTATGTATGAATTGGGTTACGACCTAGGTCAAAAAAATTACTATTACTTTGTTAAGCCTGGTAGTAATTTATACGATGGTTTGTATAGCTTAAGTGAGGCTGCGAATTTAGAAATATTGAAAGATCTTGTTGAAGACCATAAGATGATAGAAGTTTATGTTGAAAATGGTAAGACAAGTTTGGATGTTGATGATATGTCACCAAAGTCAATTAAGACAGTTATTTCTGAGGTGGATGCATCAAAGAAGAATGCAGCTCTTGCTTTTGTTCGATATTGCTCAAAAAAATTGTTCTTAGAAAACATTGTTAAAAAGCCTGTGGTAGAGGCTTTAAGTCAAGTCAGACAACCACCTTTGGAAGTCAATATTTTGGTAGAATCTACTAAGTTGCTAGAATTTGAACCCTTGATGACCATAGATACACCTGTTGAGCATATGCAAAAAGATAGTCCTGTTAGTGTTGAGCAAGCCAAACAGATAGTCCAGTGACTGTTAACCATAGCCAAAAAGGTAGTCATGTTTCTGTTGACCATAGCCAAAAAGATAGTCCGGTTAGTGTTGACCATAGCCAAAAAGGTAGTCCCGTAGAGGTATGTGAAACTGAAAAAGANATCTACTAAGTTGCTAGAATTTGAACCCTTGATGACCATAGATACACCTGTTGAGCATATGCAAAAAGATAGTCCTGTTAGTGTTGAGCAAGCCAAACAGATAGTCCAGTGACTGTTAACCATAGCCAAAAAGGTAGTCATGTTTCTGTTGACCATAGCCAAAAAGATAGTCCGGTTAGTGTTGACCATAGCCAAAAAGGTAGTCCCGTAGAGGTATGTGAAACTGAAAAAGAGTTTGGTCATCAAGATGAGGAAATACATACAGATGTCGAGCGTATGCAAAAAGGTAACTCTATAAACTTCTGTGAGACTGATGAAGAGTTAGGTGATGACAATTTGAGTGAAACAAATACTTCTGAGACTGATGTCAATGATATTGAGAACATTCAAGATGGAAACATAGTTGTTGATGAAGAGAATATTTTTGATGAGCCTGATGTTGAGGTTGTTATGTTCAAATTGATTGAGACTCCACAGATACACACTATAGGTAGCTCTAGCCAAATACTAGATAATTTTTTTAAGAAAAATGAGATACAAGAACTCTGTAATGATGATGAGTTTGCAAGTGGTTCTGAGAATGAGGTTGAGTATGTAGTTAGGAAGAAAAAGCTGAGGGCATACAAGAAACAAAATTTAACTGAGGCACAACAAGAAGACGAAGAAGTATTTTTTTTGTGGTCAAACCTTTGTAACTGCAAAAGAAGTGAAAGATAAGATCAACCTGCATTCAATACAAACTCGGAGAAAATTGCAACTCATTAAGAATGACAAACAAAGAATTAGGGCTAGGTGTGTCGGAACAATACCAACATGTGATACAAGTAGAGGTATTGGACTTGGAACAGTACCAAAGAGGAAAATTGGTGCGTTAACTAGAGGCCGCGGAAGGGATGTATATTTGCGATCAGAAAAGGAGGAACCAAAACATTGCCCGTGGTTGTTGTATGTAGCAAAAGATACATCTAAAGATGTATGGAGTGTTAGAACTTTCAAGGATGAACACAAATGTTTGTAATCAAGAGAGATCAAAGCTTGTGACTACAAGTTTCTCTCAAAGCAAATACTTGACCAAGTTCAAGTCAATCCAGATATTCCAATCAGGGCTGTTCAAGATCAACTCACTAATCAGTTTGAAGTCCAAGTGTCTATGCAAAAGGCATTAAGGGCAAAAAAACAAGGCAGAAATTGAGATTAGGGGTGATCATAACAGCAATATACCATTTTGAGGGACTATGTTGAAGAGTTGTAGAAAACAAATCCTAATACAACAGTTAGGATAAGTGTGCAAACTGCAACAAATCCATCAAGTCCAACGAGAGTTTTCAAGAGGATGTACGTTTGCTTAGGTGCTTTGAAGGAATGATACAAAGCTTGTCAAAGAGAGTTGTTGGGATTAGATGGTGCTTTTATAAGGGGTCATTTTCCTGGTCAGCTTCTTACAGCTGTTGGTATTGATAGCAACAATGGAATGTACCCTTTAGCCTATGCTGTTGTAGAAGCTGAAAACAAAGATTCATGGATTTGGTTTCTTGATTGTCTAGCAGATGATCTTGACTTGCAACCAAATTCAAACTACACTTTTATCAGCGACAGACAAAAGGTGATGTTAATGTAAAGTTGATTTTACTCAGTTATATAATTCATAAATGATACTTTTATTAGGGATGAATTGATGTTCCTTTCTACAGGGTATCATTCTAGCTTTAGCAACAGTATTTCCTAGTGCGGAACACAGATTCTGTTTGAGGCACATCTATGAGAACATGAAATTGCAATGGAATTCTACAGAATACAAGGCACATTTGTGGAGATGTGCAGCAACAACAACCGTCCAACAATTTGAGGTAGCAATGCTTGCATTCAAGAGTTTTAGCGAACCTGCACATGCTTAGTTAAGTAAGATACCACCAGCCCATTGGTCAAGGTTGCATTTTTTAGGTACTAAACAAATCTGTGTTCATCAACAATGTACAACATTGTTTTCTGTATTACTAAAACATGTTCTACACATATGTAGGGAGAGCTCATTCTGACGTGTTACTTAATAACATGTGTGAAGTGTTTAATGGGAAACTAGTGGGAGGTAGGCACCAATGATGCGTGAATTGCGGTCTACGCAAAATGTTTTACCTCTCAAGGGATCTTGAGAAGCTTGCAATCCCCACCAGGCAGTGTACCTGACCGATGTAGTATAGTGAAGTGGCAAGTAGCGGGGGATTGATCGTTCTCCACAGGGAATAGTGTTCGTTAGGATTGAAAGTAGTCTAATTAGGCCTAGAGATGAGGGATGATTCTTTTTGTAATTTTATATTTAATGGAAAGCAGGTAAAAATCTCGGTTTTGAAAGGAGTGGGCGGAATTAGTTGCTAGTCAACTAACCCAAATAAACTACAAATGCAAATAAAATAAAATAACAAGAAAATAAAATAGTTGTGAAACTTATAAGGAGAAAAGCGTGTTTACTTAGACTTCATTACTCCCTAGTTATCTTTTATTGATTGATAAGCTTATTATAGTTGTGTGGGTGACGGGTTGTATTCCTTAATACCATTCGTAGGGCCGTGCACGATCTTCCCTAACTCTATAAGCTTCTACCTCTTCCTATGGCGACACGTTTAGTATCCTAACCATGGCCTCCTTAGTAGTCACTTATGCATTAAATACAACCATAATAATCGTAGTGCCATCCGATTCATGTTTCTTAAGACATCAAGCAGGTTACCAAAGGAGTTTAGCCAGTTTTCTTAAGCCTAACATCGATAAACATTCACCCAACAACAACTAACAATAAACAATCAATCAATAATCAATAACTAGGTTTCATTACATCTAAGCAAACACAAACAAACCTAGCCTAGCATGTTAAATAAAAGACAAGCGTAAGATAAAATCAAACAACACATAGACATATTGAATGATTGAATGATTACTTATCTTCAATGAAACATGGAAGATTTAAGGGTATGAAACCCTTAAAAAGTGCAGGAAGTTCGTACTAGGGTTACACCAAAACTCTCTCCAAAGTTACACACTTTTAATGAAAGAAAATCCTAAAATATATATAGATTTTACACTCTGACGGCGTCAGCTTTTAGACTCTGACGGCGTCAGCTTTTAGACTCTGACGCCGTCAACTCGCCGCGTTTAGGGTTTTCAGATCACTTAGATCTACTTCTGACGCCGTCACCTTGTAAATCCTCCTGGGCCGTCTCTCTTTAGCATTACACCTGACGGCCTAGACTTCTTAACACCTGTTGAATTCTTCACTTGGGCGTCTGGTAAAGTCTGAATCCAACTCCTTTGTCTTCAAGTGACGGCGTCAGCTTATAGCTCCTGACGCCGTCAGGTAGGATTTCCAGCATGCTTTTGAGACTTTGTCGTTTTCTTCACTTTTATGCTCCAAAAACGTCCAAAATGCAATGTTTTCCAGAATTCCTCCCAAAAGTACCTAAAATGACAAAAGGAACGATTTAAGGCAATATTTGATCATAAAATTACGATTTAGGGCTTAAATGACCCCCTAAAAGCGTAACACTTTTCGCCTCATCAACCAACCCATCATTACTGCTTTAGAATACTGATGTGTTTCAAAAGCTTTAAATTTATAATACTAATTTCACCATTTTCCTTAATATATAAAACACATGGGTAAAGTATAACCCCCGTTTATAGCAAAGGTTTAGGTAAGACCAAGAGATTGTAGAAAAGCGAAGTTAGCAATTGTGTCTAAGTGAAGTCCCTATATTGTCACTTATCCAAAGACTAGTAATTTAGATTGTTTGTTTATATGATTAAAAGCTATGTTTATTTAGGCTAAGAAATATGGAAGTAACATGTAAACGATGAGCAAGCAATCATGAACAAGATATATAAGCAAGAGGTGACTGGTGATCACTCCTACAAATAACTATCCAACATATTAAGAAACCCTTTCGACCTATGATTCTCAATATATCAAATGCATTAAGAATGGTTCATAACAGAAGTATACATAAGCCAATTTCCTCATCAAGTTTGTTAGACATGAGATAAGGCATTAAACAAGATCATGGATGGGTTGATAAATATTTTGTCGACCAATTTCTGCAAGGTAAACACCAACTTGGCATAGACAAACACCTTGAAATAATACCAAAGTGGCATACCCTTTCGACCTACTTCTACCACATAGATACATCAAACATTCAACAATGATCCAAGCATAATCTCATCAATTAAACTTAAGTATAGTATCAAATAGCAAGCGTACATTACATTGTAAACAACCATATAACTACATCACCCAAATAAAGATAATAACGACTACTCCATTATCGTAGTAACAAAACACATATCATTCAACATGGATTTCATAAACTTCATAATATAATTCGACAAAATAGAAAAGTGTACCAAAGTGATTACAACGAAAGAACAAATGATTTCACAGAGATAACTCTCTTGGCTCGTTCTCCTACCCTCTGTCACAGTAATAGAATCACAACCAAACCTTGATATGGTGAACTTGGTATGAGTTCACCAATACCACTTTGTATACTTTCCCTACTTCTCTTGGACGTTGCCCCCTTTCTTTGGTTTCGTTCCTCATCTTATATAGACTTTATTTGACCTAATACAACTCCAATGTTCAGTAAATGAGGAAAAATGATCGGCCTCACAATGAATGCAATCAATAACTCTGTTTTGTAACTGTCAAGGTAAGTGCGCCGTACTTCGCGTATATTCAATCTCATTTACCCGCCAAGCAAGTACGCCGCACACAGTCCTAAGACCGGCGTACTTGGGTCTTTCATACTTGTATATTTTCATTCCAAGTCCTTCCTTTTATCGAAGTTGTTACTTTATCGTCCTTTAAGTGGTATTTCTAACTTCCTTCTCTCGTTCAATCCTGCAACCAGATTAGTACCAATTCTACACAAATAATGTGATATTCTATGTAATATAATAGATATATAATATATAATCGATGGGATAAATATGTATAATTAGAGCGTTGTCAAATACGTTAGAGAATATTGTATGTAGAGAATAGTGAATGTTGTGCATACAATTGACAAGTGTGCGGAACCGTTAACACCAAAGGCAAAGCGCATGTTAGACTTCATTAAGAAAGATGCTTATAAATATACCGTTTTAGGGACTGAAGGAGATAACTATCAGGTTAGTGGATGGGGAGAAAAGCGTTTGGTAAATGTTCAAGCCAGGTCTTGTACTTGTAGAAGATGGGAGCTTACAGGTATGCCATGTAAACATGTTGTTACTACCAACCGGTATATAAGGTTCAATGGAATAGAAGTGGGATCTGTAGAATCATGGGTTCATCCATGTTACTTGCTTAAGACATGGGAGGAAACTTACAAACACCACGTCCAGCCCATCTGGGGTTATCAACATTGGAAAAAGTCAAATGTGCCTACAACCATTCTTCCACCTAAACATCATAAACCATTGGGTAGGCCACGAAAGAAAAGAACTTTGGCTTTTTAATAAAAATGATGATACTGATAAAGATAGTAAGTTGTCACAGTCTAGTAGGAGTGTAGTTTGTGGAATTTGTGGCAATGTTGGACACAACAAGAAAACATGTCTTGGGCAAGGAGGTGTTACTGGAAGTCAAGGCAGTACACAACAGTCTCAAAAAACAGGTTCATCCCAGCCAAAAGTTTCATCACAGAAGAAGAGAAAGGTTAAAGGTAACAACTTTGAAGCAACTGAACAAGCGCAAAGTCAAACTGATGTTCAATCTCAAAGTCATGTGCATGAAATCTCTGGTCATTCTGAAAGTCATATTCAAGCAAGTGTGGACCAGTCTCAATCTGGAAGTCAACTTAATGATGCTTTAGGTGTGTCTTCAAAACATAGGTGGACTAGGAAGAAGATTATAGCAGCAAAAATGGCTTCACCACAAAAAAATGTTGGCTAAGTATTTCTAAGATCATGGTTTTCATGGAATATGTAATTCCTAGACAATATTTTCTATGTTTTAAGAATGTGTGTTTCTGAACTATGTAGACTACTAAATTTTATTCATTTGGAAATATATCCATTTTGCATTATGTAAGAAATCATCTCATGTTATTGTATGGGATTAATTGAGGTTTAAATGTATCTATTTGCCACTTTTTCCAGTTTTCTACCCATTGTTGCAAGTTCATACAGATACGTACAAGTTTTGACTTTAAGAAAGTCAATTACATTCATTACACATGCAAATTGAGTATTCCATAGTAATTTTACCTGCTTGAGTTCTTACTTGGATGATGTTTCTGTATTTTGACAAAGAGCAAATAATTCAAAGCTTTCTATTAGTCATAGCCAAGTACCAAAACTTGATGAAGTCAAAGCTTTCTACTAGTCAACCTATAATAACGCTTCCAAAAAACACTAAACAAACTACTGTACATGCATTCTACTTTCTAGAAAGCTTTGCAAAACATAAAAAACCTGGCTTTCTAAAGACACTATATACACCATATGCAAACTAAAACGATGACTATCCAGGAGACTACACACAAGTTCCTCAAACGGCAAACTTTCTCCTTCTCCAGAAGGAGCTCAGCTACGGCTGCTTGGTTAGTGATCGCAGTAGAAAGTCAACTTTAACCAAGAAATAGTCAAAGTAGTCAAACCACACGTTTTCCGGTGAGTATAGTGTTTCCCCGGGTCGTTAAGTCCCGACGAGGTGTGAAATGGTAAATCGGTTCAAATTCGTGATCGAGTGAAATGAATAGTGATAAAAGGAAGATATTTGGATATTATAACTAGGAAAGCAAGCATAAACTAAAAAGCAACAATAAATCATATAAAACAAACACGTAAAGCACAAGTAAGCAATTATGCAAATCTAATGTTAAAAGCAACTATCAACTGTTAAAAAGTAGACTACAATTAATAATGATAAAATTAAAGCTAAGAATACGATATAAAAAGGTATACTTGCCAAATGTGGTGAAAAGATCGTTAAGTGTGAATTATCGATTTTAAGCCCTTTTTTTAATTAATACCCGTCAAAATTAAACTATTTTCTCACAACGTTGGTTTATATTGAAAACAATTAATTTCTCTTGGTAACAATTATTAAATCTAGATAGTCAATTATTCTAACGGCTTTTGCCCGTTACAATAACCAACTACAAAGGTCTAAAAATAATCCGGAAATTATCAATCAATAACCTCTAATATTTCACACTTAATTTCACAATCACCAACACTTAACAAGCATATGTAAAATCTACTCGAGCATAATTAAAACTGCACTATAAGCAACAAATGAAGCAACAATAATAACTACTAAACTAAACATGACGATAAACATAAACATTAATAAATAAAGAGATAAAGGAAAAAGGATTAGAAGTCACCAAATATGAAGAACTACGGATAAATGAAGTCCAAAACATACTCTAATCAATACCCAATCTACAAGCTCATACCCCGTAATCTCCTTTCTTGATTTCTTCACAATTACCAACAATAATTTAAAGCTAAAAAATAAATAAAGTTTAAAAAGTTTAATACTGAAATTATTATGATTTTATACCAAAAAGACATAGCTAGAGAATGAAAATTTTATAAGAAGACAGAAACTTTATGCATTAAAAGATGAAACATATGATTTGAAAAAGTTCTAACGGATAAAAGTTGATAAAAAGAGATTAAGATTGCTAATTACTGAAATTAAGAGGATTAAACACAACAAACTAACCATACTACTTGAAGCTTGAGATTAACAAGAACATTTAAGAAAACCAACGATGATCAAATCCTTACTTCAATAAACAAAGTTTAAACATAACAACTCTAAATAACTCTAACTTTCAATTTTAAACAAGGAACAAAAAAAGAACTACATTGTTGATGCTGTTTTGTTTTTTCGAAAATTTCACAATCAACGATATTAAAATAAGAAGACTACTACTATCTATATGTTGGTGTTTTTTTTCTTCTTATACTAGTTATAAGTCCCGTGCACGCACGGGGTTTACACATAAATCAAGTTTATTTTAAAATTTTAGTTTACTATGTGGACACATAAGAATTTGCCCGTGAAAATTGTGCTATAAGTACAACTAATAAATATGCACGAGTTTTTCATTATGTATTAATATCTATTAATATTTTTTGAAAAATTTTATTGGATGAAAGATTTAACTTTGTTTATCTGACATAACTGTTGAAGTTTCAGGTTGATGTTGTCGTTTAAGTTTAACTATTGATATCGTGTTGTACAAAATGTGCAAGTTTAGTAGCACATAATGAGCGTTAGTGAAGTTAAAATATACTTTGTAAAGTTTTTTACAAATGTTTTTCGGGATATCCGTATATAAATTTTAAATAATAATTACATGAATCGTTGTTATAAGTACAATTGAGTATATTTATTTGGACTAAGTTTGTAGATACGCAACATACTTTCTCAAAAGTACCGAAATACGTAACCTACTAAAAATATTACTTATATCGCTAACAAACTTTCAAAATTGGCACAAGATACGTAATGTTGACCGGATTTTTACCTGGTTGACCGGTTTGGAGGTTAACATATAAAAAAACTTACATTATCGGTCCCTGTGGTTTGCGTCTGTTTTCACCGGTCATCCTTTAACGTTATTTCAGTTATAAAAGTTACAATAATGGTCCTTGTCGTTTGGGTTGACTTTCACCTTTAGTCCCTTGACTTTATTTTCACTTTTTCGTCCGGTTTTACACGTTTTGGTCCGTTTTTACACGTTTTCTTTCGTTTTTCCACTTTTTAAAAAAAAATCGAATAAAATTTTATAAAAAATATTTTATAAAAAAAATCGAAAAAAAATATTTTTCTAAAAAATTTTCGAAAAAAATATTTTTTCGAAAATATTTTTGAAAAAAAAAAAATTCGAAAATATTTTAGAAAAATATTTTTTTAAAAAATTTTCGAAAAAAAATATTTTTTCTAAAAAAATAATTTTTTTCGAAAATATTTTAGAAAAATATTTTTTTTCGAAAATATTTTAGAAAAATATTTTTCTAAAAAATCTTTTAGAAAAAATATTTTTTTTCGAAAATATTTTAGAAAAAGTATTTTTTTCGAAAATATTTTATTCAAATATTTAAAAAAAAAAATCGAAAAAATATTTTTTTTATTCAAATATTTTTCTAAAAATTTTTTATTTTTTTTCTAAAAAAATTTTCGAAAAAAAATATTTTTCTAAAAAATTTTCGAAAAAAAATATTTTTCTAAAAAATTAAAAAATATTTTTTCTCGAAATTTTTTTAGAAAAATATTTTTTTTCGATTTTTTTTATAAAATATTTTTTATAAAATTTTATTCGATTTTTTTTATAAAAGTGGAAAAACGAAAGAAAATATGTAAAAACGGACCAAAACGTGTAAAAACGGACGAAAAAGTGAAAATAAAGTCAAGGGACTAAAGGTGAAAGTCAACCCAAATGACAAGGACCATTATTGTAACTTTTATAACTGAAATAACGTTAAAGGATGACCGGTGAAAACAGACGCAAACCACAGGGACCGATAATGTAAATTTTTTTATATGTTAACCTCCAAACCGGTCAACCAGGAAAAAATCCGGTCAACATTACGTATCTTGTGCCAATTTTGAAAGTTTGTTAGCGATATAAGTAATATTTTTAGTAGGTTACGTATTTCAGTACTTTTGAGAAAGTATGTTGCGTATCTACAAACTTAGTCCTATTTATTTTCATATCACAGTAACTCATGCTTACCATTTGATATTTATATTACCGTTAATAATAATTTTTTCGTATTTAATATTCAAACTCGTGTATGCATAAATTATATTTTTAAATAGGATAAATGAGTCCTTTTAACGTACATAGTAAAAAAAAAATATGTTAGTAGATGAAATAAAACTTTGTAATTTTAATGAATGAAAGTCTCAAACTAATACTAAAACTCATGTAATTGTAACAAAGTCCATATTATAAACTCTAGGGGTATAAAGTATAGGGGGTTTATTTGTTTATTATCTAAAGTTATTTAAAAACATGGAGACTTATAATTTACATTTAACTCTATATAATATATTTAAAATTAAACAACTAAAGTTTTATTAATTATCTCATCTTTTTTTAAGTTTTTGTTTTCATAAATTTGACACCTATATTTTTATATGTTTTTTTTCTCAACTAAATTCTCCACCAAATTTATTAAAGTTTGACCAAAATCAATTCAATTTTGACTTTTTATTAGCCAATCATATTGCTTGATTTCGCCTAGGTGTCAAAATCGAGCTCTCTTATTGGTTCAATTTTTTTTCCTGTAAGATTTTTTATCAAAAAAACTCTGAAATGATGTAATTCTTTTATTATATAAAAGATTCTTGAAAACTTTTTCTCCAAGCCAAAAGAAAAAAGTGGCCATCACAGTGCCACGTCGCCTCTTTGTATTAGTGACCAGATCAGAATTATCTCCTTCTTGTTTAGTATTGTTTTGGGCCGGGTCATCACTTGTTGTCGGGCCTTGGATATTTTTTTGTTTGTTGGCCTGCTGTAATATTTGCTAGTTGGCGGAGAATTTTGGAGAAGCAATTGGATTACGAATTTGCAGTTTTGAAGTGGCCAGTTTGGGTTTATCTTGGGTCTGAGCCGGGTCTAAATCTTCGGGCTTGAGATTGGTCTTTAAAATTTTCGTCTCATGCATCGATGATCCAAATAAAATTATCATTGATCCTGTAATGTCGTGCTCTTTCCAATCTCGTGCTCGGTTGTTGTCTATTTTGACTTTCTTTTTGCCCTTTTTCTCATATCCGGTACCTGCACATGCACAAACACAAAAACAAGCATATATATGGCATTTTTAATATGTTTTTGGTCTTTTGGGTCCATTTAATAANTCATGCATCGATGATCCAAATAAAATTATCATTGATCCTGTAATGTCGTGCTCTTTCCAATCTCGTGCTCGGTTGTTGTCTATTTTGACTTTCTTTTTGCCCTTTTTCTCATATCCGGTACCTGCACATGCACAAACACAAAAACAAGCATATATATGGCATTTTTAATATGTTTTTGGTCTTTTGGGTCCATTTAATAAGGTAAAATATATGTGTAATTAGACACATATCAGTTAGCAGCCTCTAGCTCGATTGCACTGTCTCGGGCGTTGACGGCTTCCAATGTCTCAGCCATGAGACCAGCTTGGCATTCTTGTAATGCCGCCTCATTACGGTGAATGTGCCTCCTCAAGTAGATAATCACCTCCTTTGCTCTTGGTTGCATTGGTGGATCCCATGCCACACTTGAGTACCCTCAGTTTGTGCCGCGCTATCAGGGTTCCCTATCAGGTAAAGTGTTTCCAGGTTATGGCACGTCTGTTTTGTAATAATGACTACGGTGCAAGCTATTTTCCTCGATCAGAATTTTTGAGGTGTTTTGGGAAAGATGGGTAATAATGTAATGGTGGTAATCACTTGATAACAATAATAGAAAAATCAATTTATTGAGTGGTGACAAAATAGCTTGGAATAAAATTTGTTAAATGGTTCATTGGATACGTGGGAGAATCTTAAGGAATGGTAATAGTCTACTTTTTCGTCAAAAATGAAATTGGCCTAATCCCCGTTAAGACAATGGTATAATGTTGCGACACAATTGAAAATTTGAACAATTGGAATAGAAAATGGAATAAGCGAAGGTTATGATTATCGCGAAGATAACAAAAGATAGATATTGATTGGATGGAAAAGTGCTTATTACAACCAGATTATGTCAACGTACAAACGGAAAATACAAAAGAAAGGTACAACCCTAGAGGGCTCGAACTACAGTTTATATATTAAAACATGAACTCCTTCTTATCTTAAGCACGGTTGTTATTCTTGATGTTGCTAATGTCCCGACGGTCTCTCTTCTAACAACACATTCTATACCTCGAATTAATCCATTTTGGTTCCCATGTCCTGATTTCCTTGTTGTGGACAATCATTCCTAAAATGTCCTTTCTCTCCACAACCAAAACACGTCACTGAGGGTCTCTGATTGCCTGTAATTATAGGGAATTTGCATTCTCTGATTGCCATGATCGTTACACCCGGGAATTCAATTCCGCTGCCATATAACAGGTAAATTCAGGGTGTGACAGATTGGCATCAGAGCTAAGGTTATAGCGAACTAGGTTGTATCTTGGACCCTAGACTATAACCACATCATCATAGCATCTCATCATTTCATCATGAGTGCATATTCACTTTACATGGTTTTATACCACAATACAGTTCATAGCATGGGTGCGTAACCACCTACATTTCATAGGTATAGAGATACCTACATTGCTCGGGTATGGCATGATACCTACATTACATGGGTGCGTAACCACCTACATTTCATGGGTATAGAGATACACTACATTATTTGGGTACTTTGTTGCCTACATCACTTAGGAATGGATCACCTACATTCATGGCATCACTTGGGTGTGCGATCACCTACACTACATTACACGGGTCACTTTCATTCATTTTACATGTGTTGTGCAATGGGGTGTGAAAACATAGGTTACAAGTTTTGTATGGGCGGGACTTGCAACTGAGTGGTTTGACATAGCCTTTGCTGTCTAAACATTTTCTCAAGGAGTCTTGGACATATTACGAGTATAGCTGAGCTAAGTATTGCAAAATTCATTAAACCTCGGTAGGATATAGACTGATCACCTATATTCGACCAGGGACAGTGGGACATGGACTGATCACCTATGTCTGACTCAAAGGTGAATTTTGGAATACTTTGAGCAGTTATGTTAGGATTATGTTCGGGTCGAGTCTTACAAAATTTCTGAAATGCCAAAATTCATATGAATGCATAAGTACAACATCTCATGAACATACACATATATACACAGTACACTTACATCATGGTACCCTCATTCATCACAGTCTCACTAAGTCACAATTACCATTGAGCCGTGTTCTTATTCACCTACCTTATCAATAATTCTTCAGACTTAAACACATAGGATGTTTTTCCATCTACCAATGGACCTATGCTAACTATACCTCGCTATTCTTGGAGTATTCACCGTCATCGGGCAATGACTTCCACTGTAACTTCACATGAGACCAATTCAGAGGAGACAATCAGTTATGATACTGAGACATTTGAGTCTTAGTAGGCTACCTTACATTCTCACTATCACCATCATTTACCATTCTCTAGTCTCACTACTCACTAAATTCATAATTGGATATTACCAATGACTTTCCTAGAAAGACTTTACATGCCATCTTTGAGAAGAATTCCTTGATACATTAAGATTATTCGAAACTCAACAGGAATCATGAGATATCACAATTATCACTGATCTAGTTGTCAAGATCCTACCATCTCGAAAGTACTAGCCTACCCGAATTACAAGATTCGTTTTGATACGAATGCTCACTAAGCAACACTATAAAGATGAATCCAGCCTTCTAAACCGAACTATAGAACCTTCAAGTGAACATGATCTCACCAATAGGCATTAACCAAATTAGATGTTAGACATCAACGCATACATGTAGACATACCCACTCGACTATTTCATCATTTTTTATGCCTATACTTTTCAATGAATTCCCTCCAAACTACAATTATACAAATCATACATCTCGTAAGAAATTATTTCTTAGAAAGTCGTCTGCTTAAAGTTTTAAATTCATTTATTCGGATACAGATTATGAACAAAACACTCAATCTCGAAACAAACTTTGAAAATCAATCACTATGCTACATCACTTATACATATAAGGGTTTTGTAATTGATGACATAGAACATGGAAATATCTTAGTAATGGAGACCAAGCACCTTAGGTGGAGGAAGACTTAATTCATAACATTCACGATACCCATTCGGCAATCATTTTAAGGTTTCTTTAGAATCCCAACTAGGTATAAGCATCACCTATAACCTTCAGACCAATGGTCAGAACGAGAGAACGATTCCAACATAGGGAGATATGCTTAGATCAGGTATGATTGACTTTGGAAATTGTTGGACTAACCATTTGCCATAAACCGAATTCATTTACAACAATAGTTATCACATGAACATAAGGATCACACCATTTGAGAGCACTTTATGGTCGAAGTGCTAATCACTTATTGACGGACCGAAATCGGAAAAAGCCCAATTCACTAGTCCAACACATATTCATGAAACAAGCAAGAAGTGATTATTCGATGAATTACTCATCTTTCAATAGAAGAAATCCAACTCAATGACAAACTTGAACCTTGTGGAAGAACCAGTAGAAATCATGGACTGTAAGGTCAGACAATGAAACAGAGTCAAATTCTATCATGAAAATTCGCGGGAATTCCCGAAGAAGTCCCGAGTATACTTGGGTACGGGAAGACCAAAAGCGACTCAATTATCCACATCATTTCACCAATACCACTCCAGAGACCAACATGAACTGAATCCAGGGACTGGATTCCTGTTAGGAGGGAAGAATGTCACAATTCTCAATTTCAGGTCACTTTCCCAAGTCTTGACATTTTTCTATTCACAGATTTCAATTCATCATTTCACGTAAACTAGGTTTACAGATATTCATTTGACGAAACCGGGTAGGTTAAGTCACATTATCATTCAATATACATTTCATAGACTAGGGTTAGTCTACAATTCATCACGACATCATTTGCATTCTATCCCACTCGTAGAATATATACAATTTCAAGTTACATATATTTATTTATCTTCAAATAAATATTAACATATGATTATAGTTTTTAATCAATACACCAAACAATTCCCACTATGGCACCAATATTTTATATATTATAAATATTCCCACAAAAATTGTAAAAGTTAATTATTTTATATTTTAAGGTTTTATATTTTTTTAAACCTTCATTTATATTAACTTATAACAATATTTGTACCAACCAAGCAACATCTATCAAAACACCCAATATTTACAAAATTATATTTTTATAATTTTTACAAGTTCATTTCGATACAATGGTTACATTAAAAATTATTTTTAATTAACCCGGTACACGGAAACGCTAAAACCGCTCAAACTATACACTAAACGGTACCCCGTAAAACAAATAATGTACAAAATCTACACATAAACTTCCACCTCTTTGATGTGGCTAATTTTTAGAGTGTCTAAGACACATGTTTCATCTACAATCAACATATAAAACCCACTAATCTACCTACTAAATACATACATGCAATCTATAACCAAATTTTAGAGAGAAGAAAAGTTCTTGCTCTCTCCTTTTCCTTGTGGTGGCTGGCCTTCATCAAAAGAACAAGAAGATTTATCAAATTTTCAAGAACAAGTGTTATTTTTAGTACTAGTAGTAATCTATTACAAGGTTTTGAAATATAAACCTATAGATTGTTTAGGTTTTCTTCTTAAAAATTTCCAAATCATCCAAGTTGCGGCTAGGAGTTGCGCCTTGTTATTTCAAGTTCACTTCATAGTATTTTGTTCCATCACTACAGGTGAGTTTTCATAGCCCTGTATACATTTTTATTGTTTTCAAATCCCACGGGGGAGAATACATTGCACCATTTTTGTACGGACCTAAGTATACAAATTCAAGTACAATGCTTAAGTTACAACATTTGCCTATGAAAGTCCCCTATTTAGTACATCATGAACCGTTAATTGTGAGTAAGCGAAAGTGAGTGGATAGATCTATTGAGGGTGACGCCTCCATCCGTGTTGGGGTTACCAACAGTTAAACGGATGTATTTCATTTCATACATTCAGGGTGTTTGGCAAAGCACTCCATTTGGGGCATTTCATTAGTACAGTCTAGCTTCGGGGTCATGAGCTTAAGGTCTATTGTACCATTTTTCATTGACTGTTGTCATACACATTATACTTGAGGTTGCCGTATAACATTCATTTTCATAAACCTATGATTTCTCACCAACATTATTGTTGACCGTTTTAGCAATGTATTTTCAGGTTACTAAGATAACAACATGTGACTTGCATATGGACCATCATGGAGTCGAGGAGTCGACGCGTCTCACCTTTCATTTTTTGCACTTATGTAACGTTTGATCAAGTTGAACTAGTTTTCATGAACTTGTAACACCATTTTGGGACCTATTTTGTAAACTCTGAATGTTTTAATGATCAAACGATGTATTTTCAAAACGACACTTTAGGTCGTTCAATATAACCTTGTATGAGAAGCCATGATCGTTACACCTAGGTATTCAATTCCGCTGCCATATAACAGGTAAATTCAGGGTGTGACATTTAGAGACGGTCTTTTCAGTAGATGGTTCGGGAGACCGTCTCTTGAGTATGTATTGGGAAGCTGCAGATGTGTGTTCAGGTGTAGAGATTTTTAGCAATGTGTGTTCAGCCTATTCCTCGACCATGACATCCTTGCCTTTTCCTTCAACATACGTTGCTTGTGTAAGTTTTACAGCTTCAGGTTCCTTGAAGCTTATACCCCCTACTGGATGGCCTGGTGGCTTCCCTGCACTGGCCAGACTCTCTTCCACTTCTCTTTGTGTCATCATTTATTCAAGATTTAGAGTGTCCTCATGTTCGGGAGTGACATCTCTTAGAAGCGTATCCTTTGTTCTGGTTTTCTTAGAGCCCTTATCTTTGCTCTTACTGACTTGTTTTGAAGGCTCTGATTGGTTCTTNATTTAGAGACGGTCTTTTCAGTAGATGGTTCGGGAGACCGTCTCTTGAGTATGTATTGGGAAGCTGCAGATGTGTGTTCAGGTGTAGAGATTTTTAGCAATGTGTGTGCAGCCTGTTCCTCGACCATGACATCCTTGCCTTTTCCTTCAACATACTTTGCTTGTGTAAGTTTTACAGCTTCAGGTTCCTTGAAGCTTATACCCCCTACTGGATGGCCTGGTGGCTTCCCTGCACTGGCCAGACTCTCTTCCACTGCTCTTTGTGTCATCATTTATTCAAGATTTAGAGTGTCCTCAGGTTCGGGAGTGACATCTCTTAGAAGCGTATCCTTTGTTCTGGTTTTCTTAGAGCCCTTATCTTTGCTCTTACTGACTTGTTTTGAAGGCTCTGATTGGTTCTTACGCTTCTTAGACTTAGGTTTGTCAGACTGAGCATGAGTTGTTTCTTCGCTGACAGATGTGATTTGACTTGCTTGCATCATTTCCACATACTGGTTGTAGTAAGGAGCTTCCAGGATTTGTTTTGTGAGCAGTTGCTCGGGAATAGCCATACCAAAAGTTATGCTGGAGGTGCCCCTGGCGTATTTTAGGAAGCCCACTGAGTATTCATCTTCAGACTGATGGAGTGGTGAGCCAGCTCTGGTAGGAAAGCGAAGTGTGCGTTGTAGGGAGGAAATGATGAGCTTGGTAAATCTGATGCTGGGAATGAGAAGTCTAGAAGATTTCTTTTTGCTGTCTCTGTTAGCAGCCAGTTTTGCCTTGTCTTCCAGGAAGGAGTGAATGGAGTGAGTGAATTCTTCCCATATTCTTTCAACAAAATCAATGTTTTTCTGCTTCACAATTCCCCAAAGAATCTGTAGTGCTGGAGCTCTGAGTCTTTCATAACCCGAAGTTTTACCCGTAAGGCATAGGTTGATGAGTGTGATGATGGCCCTCCAGGGTTGATAAAAATCATATGTGGAGATAGAGGATAGAGTGACAACCTTTGTGGGGTAACCTAGTTCATTAATGAATTTGATGAGCGTATCAGGGTTGGGTGGTGGTGTGTATGTGATGTTATCTCCAGTGGGCAAGATCTGGAGTGCACTCCCCAGAGTCTCTTTGGTGATGGTTACCCACTGTTCATCTAGCTGACAGCTGTAAGCCCCTGTTGCACCATCATACCGAATGGTGTTCCAGAATTGTTGCAAGTAGATAGAAGGAATGGTTGAGGATGCGGTGAATGCTGGGAAAAATGTTGTTTGTTTCAGAATATCCATGGCAATTTTGAGGATGGGATTATCCGTAGGCTTGATAGGTTTGAGATAGCAGTTGCTTTTCCCAATCGGAACCCATTCTTGGTGAGGCAGGATCTCGTCATCTGTGCGAGAAGGTATAGTAGATTGTGTGGCTGAGGATACTTGAGTGTGGGAGTCAGTCATTATGTTCTGCACACACCAAAATTCATACAAGAAGAGCCAAGAGGGTTGTTAGGGTTAAAACATGCATAAATAGACACATAGTCAAGGACATGCACCCAACTAGAAGAGTATAAAGCAAATGCACAAAACTAACCACAGATAAACTAACTACAATTAAACTAACCCCTGTTAAACTAACCGCTGTTAAACTAACCGCTGTTAAACTAACGGCTGTTAAACTAACGGCTGTTAAACTAACCGCTGTTAAACTAACCGCTGTTAAACCAGCCG
Organism: Artemisia annua; assembly: GCA_014162995.1. Classification (NCBI taxonomy): domain Eukaryota; kingdom Viridiplantae; phylum Streptophyta; class Magnoliopsida; order Asterales; family Asteraceae; genus Artemisia; species Artemisia annua. The sequence continues at coordinate 191,706 of LBNU01032136.1, read as the reverse complement.
CTGCTGATCCAGCCGCTGCTGATCCAACCGCTGCTGATCCAACCGCTGCTAATCTAACTGCTGCTAATATTAACTCATACGCTAACCGCTACCAAGAACAAAAGTCACCTCTACCAAGAACAAAAGTAACCGCTATCAAGAACAACGAACATGAAACGACCCAGATAGCACAACAAGGAGAACCAATAATGGGAGGAACATAAACAACTAGCAACACTCATTCATACTAACAATATAAACAATACACAGCAGTCCTACAGCATCAAACAACCAACAACTAATTCTATGATCTAACATCGCAAACTACGCATCTAAAATCGTACGGAGAAAACACGTACACACTAGAGATAGATAATGCAAGAAAGTATAATACGAAAACCACACTAGAAACGCACCTAAAAGGGTACAAATTCAACGAGGGCGAAGGAAAAAGATGATAAAAGTTCAGCGGTTTCTTGAGAGAGAAAGAAAGTTGTTTTAAAATTTTAGAGAGAGAGAAAGTAAACCGTTTTGATCTAACCGCTGACTAGTTATAGGTATGAAGTTTTGAAACTTGTCAAACTTGGTCCTTCTACTTAGGCAAACCGCTATGTAGTTTTAAAACTTGTCAAACTTGATCCTCTAGAATAATCAGCCAAACAGAAAACACGACAAGCAAGACGGATATAAGCAAACATAATAGGCAACCGGCAATGCAATAACCACAATAACCTCTCCCCCTCAATCAATGATCTGATTAGAAAAAAATCAGAGTACGTTGATTGAAGACAAACGAACACATGTATATATATATATATGAAAAATGAGCACAGTAAGTAAATTCTGTGACATCAGAGAAAGTCCGAGTCCTGAGTTGAGATACTCAGAAGTCATAGAAAGTTATGCATCAAGGGTGAGATATGAAATCTCCTATCATTGGAGATTTGTGTGTCGTTGGCCTCCAGGTTTTGTGCCTTCTTGTGTAGAGATGGCAAGAAAATCTTCCACTTGAGAAAGAACAACCTGCATTATCACAAACTTGATTGCATGTATATGGGTTAGAGACAATAGAATCCACACCCTTAGGGTTTTTCCGGCTGACCATGGGATAGCTATTAGTAGACTCCTTACTGGATGGAATCCACTTCAGTCCAATGTGCTTAAAAATTCTACCGGTAGGAATCAACTTTAGGCAAGGTTTAGAGTCATTAACCATCTTATGCACAGAAGATGACTTTCTAAAAATCCTAGGCTTAACCAGTTGAGTTTTAACAGTGTTTTTCCCTAGAGTAGGAGTCATCCAAACAGGTTGTGATCCAAATATTCCATCCTTGTGTAGTTGAGCCCTCTTTCTGGCCCTTTCTAGATCACCGTACTTATACCGGTCATGAGAGTTAAGACTTTTTGTGCTAGGTGTCATCACCCTTTTAGAACTGATCCTAGGGGAGCTGGGGGTCGAAGCATTATAATGCGTGTAAACTGATTTAGTTGACACTTGTTCCACATCAACTTGGGAGGCAAACCGGGTTTTTGACAATTTTGCTCTTTCAGACCTAAATGCACTAGGTTGTCTAACAACAGATAGAATTCTCTTACTTTGAAAAACTGGTTTCCCCAAGATTGATGGTTTAGTATACTTAGTGTTTCCATTATTCACTGTTGATACTCCAGATTCATGTTTAATAGGTGTGACAGTGAAGCCTACTTCCTGAAGTTGAGCTAAGTAATTATCATATTTGTTAGTCCAAGAGTGAGTTTGTACTGCAGCCTTAGTATTCATTTCCCTGAGAGATTCATTCAGGTTATTACATTTAAATTTCAGAGACTCATTGTCCACAAGTAATTCAGCCATTCTGGACTCAAAATTTCTAGTTGCTAACTCACTGCTGACAAGTTTAGCTTTAAAATCATTACACATATCACTCAAATCAGTAATATGGTTTTTCAAGTGTTTGATTGTCAAGTTCTTATTTTCAAGCTGAGCTTTCAAATCATTAATCACAAAGTATTCACAGAAATCAGGAAGTTCTGAATTTTTGCACGGTTGATTATTTTGAATACTTTCTTCCTTTTGTTGCATTGCGATTTCGAGAGAAATGCAGTGTTTTTCAAGTTGCAAAAATCTTTTTGAGAGTTTGTTAAAAGCATCAGCTGTCAACACAGAACTTTCCACTTTATCACTACCAGCATCCTGATCACACTCTCCTCCTTTATGACTCATATTAGTTGAATTAGACATGGTATTGCTATCCGTCTTTTCCAGCGAATTCGAGTCATAAGTGAGTTTGATTTGATCAGTATGCTCTCGTTCATTAGAGAGTACATAATGTTGATCAATTAAGGGTACCTCCATATTCGACCTTTTGTGATTGACCGTTCTAGATTCAGCATTCTTGCCGTGGGTGACAGGAGTCACTGACCAGGTTGTATTGTCAATCATAGCACTTGCTGATTTTTTATTCATCGTGACACTTAACCCATCATCCAATGCATCATCCGAATCATCAATTCCCTCACATGATTGTACCAGAGATCCCTTCACTTTGTTGTCATCTAAACATCTGTGTTGTGCTCTTTCCTCAATGAATGCCTTAACATCACCCATGAGTTGGATGAGTGTATATCTGAACGTGTCAACCTTAATTCCCGTGTGATCCGCAAAGCATTTTTTGGTCATCTCACTGTAATGGTCATATTCCAGAGTGAATTTTGAATCAAGGAATACTTGGAGTTGTTTGTAGAGTACATCAAGAGCGGCCATGGATCTAGTTTTGGAAGAAATTCCTTGTTCAAGCTGTTGTTGCAATTGATCTAAGTTAAGAGTCATTGTGTCTGTGAAGATCTGAACATCATGACCAAAGAGTGTGGCAAATGCACGTTCGTATCCCATTATGAGTCCAGTTCCCTTGATAAGCAACGAAAGGTGTGAGTGAAGTTGTAGAAAGCATTCAATGGAGCAGTCCTTAGCATTGTTAAATGACACTGGTGGCTGACTGATCTCAGTCTCATGAGAGTTTGAGCATACTGAATCCTTGTCACATAGCTCAGGATCATATGTCATTTGTGTTGGGTTGGGTTTCTTGTGTTCATCGACATTATCATACAGTTTGAGGATCTCAGGAATAGCATTCTCTGACGAGTTTGTCATATTTTGATTACTCATTGATATAATAACCAGTAGTGACCAAGATAACCTTTAATATTTAATCACTAACGCTTAACCGCTACAATGGTTAACCGCTGAGACTTAACCGCTGTTGGAAGTAACCTCGAACAAAGTAACCGAGTAACTGCTGAAATAGTAACCACTGGACAAAGTAACCGCTAATAACTTAACCACTGAAAAGTAAACCGCTGAAATAGTACACAGTACAGCGTAATGTTCGCTCCACTACTTGTACTTAACCGCTACTACTAACCGTTGAGTTCCCAAACTAACCGCTGTGAAGAATACTTTAACGTGGAGCTAACCGCTGGCAAGAAAAAGTTCCAAAACCCATTCGTACACCTCACAAACGTTAGATATAGTCCAACCAACAGATAAACTAGATGAATCTAACCTTTCTAATCCTAGAAGTACAAGAGAGATCACAAGAAACACCACAAACGAGCACCAAAATGAGACAAAACCACCCTAAACTAGTAGAAACCCAAAACAAACCATACACCACAAGTTCTATGATCCCTAGGATGTAACCATGGCTCTTGATACCAATTGTAGGATACTAGTTAACACCACAAACACAAATATACTTGTGGTTGGCTCGTTGATGGTAAGAAAGAAAGAAAGAAATTCTAGAGAGAGAAAGTTAGATAGAGAAAGAGATGAAGCCTTGAGAGAAAACCAAAAAAAGAAAAATAGAATTATGAGAGAAGGCTTACCCTCTCCAAGGATGGAGAGGGGTTTATATACATGGGTTTTGCCACTTGGGCGTGCCACTTGGGCTGCGGATCAGGTATACAGTGGGTAAAGACCCGTCCTTCTTCCGCGAACTAATCTAATTCTAAACTACGTATTACTAACTAATGTAACTACTACGAGCTAAACAATGCTTAATCATATCTGGGGTGACCGAATCTTTCTTATACAAAAATCGTATTCCTAACAACGAGCACATAGACAAACACTAACATAATGTCGGGTCTACTAGCCGTTAGATAGAGTAGACTTCCAATCATACCCCTATATTTAGTGCTATCTACGTATTCGCTTTCCTCATCCTTGGTGAGTTTAGTTTCCGTGGACATAGGTGTTTTGATTGGTTTTGAATCTTCTAGTCCAAACTTCTTAAGCATATCCTTAACATATTTTGATTGATTAAAGAAGATACCATCTTCTAGTTGTTTGATTTGGAGTCCTAGGAAAAAGTTGAGTTCTCCCATCATACTCATTTCAAACTCGTCATGCATGATTTTTGAAAAATCAACACATAATTCTTGACAAGTTGATCCGAATATAATGTCATCAACATAGATTTAGACTATGATAATATGTGAACCTTTCTTCTTAGTGAAGAGAGTATTATCAACTAAGCCCATGGTGTACTTATGGTCAACTAGGAAGGTTTTAAGTCGATCATACCACGCTTTTGGAGCTTGCTTAAGTCCGTATAAAGCCTTTTTAAGTTTGTAAACATGATTAGGTTTTTCAAAATCGGTGAAGCCCAGTGGTTGAGCAACATATACTTCTTCATTTATAAACCCGTTTAGGAATGCACTTTTGACATCCATTTGAAAGAGTTTGAAATTGTGTGCGCATACATATGCAAGTAAAGTTCTAATTGACTCGAGCCTAGCAACCGGAGCAAAACTTTCATCGTAGTCAATGCCTTCTTGTTGATTATAACCTTGTGCTACTAGCCTAGCTTTGTTTCTAGACACTACACCATTTTCATCCATTTTATTACGAAACACCCATTTTGTTCCAATTATTGTTTGACTCTTTGGTTGAGGAACTAATGTCCAAACATCATTTCTAACAAATTGGTTTAATTCTTCTTGCATGGCTATTACCCATGACTCATCTTTTATTGCTTCGTTTATGTTTTTCGGTTCAATGGTTGACACGAAACAAAAGAAGTTGCTTTCATTTTGAACTTTTGATCTTAGTGTTCTTTCGTTAATTTTTCCTATGACACTATCTAATGGATGACTTTTTGATTCTTTGACATTGACAATTTCTTTGTTTAATAGTTCATCTTCCTTGTCATTATCTAAGATCTCTTGACTTTCAATTACTTGACTTTCAACTAAGTCATCATCTACCAAAGGTGATGTCTTAGAGGGAGGTGACTCTCGTCAAATGTTACGTTCAACGATTCCTCGACTCTTAAGGTTTCTTTGTTTAAGACAATGTAAGCTTTACTACTTTGTGAATATCCAAGAGACACACCTTCATAAGACTTTGGGTCAAATTTGGTGAGATAATCTTTTGTGTTAAGAATAAAACATTTACTTCCAAATACTCTAAAATAACCTAGTGTAGGCTTTTTACCTTTGTAAAGTTCGTATTGAGTTTTGTTTAAAAATGGTCTTATTAAGACACGATTTAAAATATAAGTTGATGTGTCAATGGCGTTACACCAAAACTTTTGTGGAATATTTTGTTCATTAAGCATTGTTCTACCCATCTCTTGAAGTTTTCGGTTTTTACGTTCTACTACACCATTAGATTGAGGGGTACGTGGAGCCGAAAAGTTATGAGTTATGCCATTTTTATCACAAAAGTCTCCAAATTGAAATTCATTATCAAATTCACGACCGTGATCCGTTCTAATAGACACAATGCAAGTTCCTACTTGATTTTGAATTTTCTTACTTAGAATTTCAAATTGATCAAGAGCTTCGTTTTTACTTTTCAAAAATTTTGTCCAAGTATATCTTGAATAATCATCTACTATTACCATAGTATAGAAGTTACCTCCATAACTTTGTATAGCGGATGGACCGAACAAATCCATATGCAAAAGTTCTAGACATCTAGATGTAGACACCATGTTTTTAGCCTTATGGATACTATGAACTTGTTTACCAACTTTGCAAGCATCACAAAAGTGTTGGTCATATTTCAACTTAGGTAGGTTTCAAACTAAGTCTTTGGAGGAGAGGTTTTGGATAAGTCTCATATTAGCGTGTCCTAAACGTCTATGCCATAAAGTTGAAGATTCATCTAATAAGGTGAGACAAAGTTTGTCTCTAGACGATTGATCCATCTTCATAACATACACGTTGTTCTTAAGAACACCTTTGGCTATGGTTATGCCGTCTTTAAGTATTTTACTTCCATTTTCACTAAAAAGGACGTTATACTTTTTGCGGCAAAGTTGACTAATACTAAGGAGATTAAAACCTAGATTATCAACATGAGCTACATCATCTATAGAAAGGGAGTTGTTAGAGATTGTACCTTTTCCGATGATTTTGCATTTAGCATTGCTACCAAAAGTAACGTTACCTCCATCACATTTTTTATATGTTGAAAAGAGGCTTTTGTTACCCGTCATGTGTCTTGAACAACCACTATCTTTGATCCATTCATCCGGTTCCAAATTAACTTTGAAGCACACCTATTTTATGAAAAACACTCAAACGTTTGGTCCCCAATATCTCATGGGTCCATTTTGGTTAAGTATACCATTAATTTGATCCAAGTATGAAAATGGAATAAATGGGTTCCATGACATGTAATTTGGGGTTTGGTAATGTCTAGGAGTGTTTTGGTTCCAAACATGTTGGTAGTTTGGTCGTGTGTTGTAGTTACTCTTTGGAAAGGGGCGTTTGGGAATAGGAGTCTTAGGTCTAGGTTGAGTAGATTTAGCTCTAAATTCATTTCTACCAAGTCATACTCCAACTTTGATAGCTGGTTTTAGTTTTGTTTCATTTGTACTAGTTTTGGACTTGTTTGTGACTTTAACAAATTTAGTACGATCCGGATGACGACATTGTCATGGCTGCATTATCACACTTACCATTTTATAGCAATATTGCTACATTTATCTTTGACTCTTGGCTCAAATATTACTTTTGTTTTCATAAACCATATCATATTTGGCAGTGGGTTGTAAACACACAGGTTGCAAGTCTTGTATGGCCGGGACTTGGAACTGGGTGGATTTACAATGCCTTTGCTGGGAAAATTTCATTCATGAGCTTTACATACATTCTTTTCCATTAAACTCTATGAACTCACCAACCTCGTGTTGACGCTTTAGCATGTATTTTCAGGTATTAAGCAATGGAACGCTACTGGAGGTTTTGGCAGGGCATGGCATGGTCATAGAAGACTCTGATGTTCATTTGGGGACCGCACCACTTGAACGCGCAACTGCGTGTACAAGTTATCTTTAAAATGTAACACCGCACTTTTTAAGATATGGATAAAAATGACGTACCCGAGTAATTCCCTTCAACGTCAAATAGATGATATAGATCCCTTCCTTCGTACCAAGTTGAACAATAAAACGGATGAGCCCTGAACCTTATAAACTAACAAAAACCATTTGTCTGTGTGTGTCGTCCGACATCCAAACCAAACTGAGAAATCAACGTCCAGTGTAGACAATCTGCTCATATTATACTTGTACGATTAACAAATCAACTCACAATACGACGTGTGATGAGTCGCAGCTTCCATGGATTATCCTATTACCAATAACATAGTAGTGCAACAATCACCACCTAGTGTCGATGCACCTCATTAATATGCCAGCAAGTATGTTTTTTTTTTGTCAGTTATAAACCAAACAATATTGTATTGAGATTCCATGCAATAACCTCCAAGCTACTCAATTAATCAAATTGTTCAGAGGTTCGTTGTTAAAAAAACAAATCTAAAAAGTTTAAAGGATATCCTCCTCAAATTAACACCAATTTGCTATAAGGAATAGACTACCGGTTACACTTAGTATTTCTTAAGTATATATATCTGACCCAGTTGATTTATTTTAATGGCGCACCTGTCCCAATGTTCATGTATGAAGTGTGAATTTATTTTAAAGTGTAAACGACAAATGTAACACCCCCAAAATCTAGTTAAGCGGGAAGCATACAATGTTTGGGTGCTACTAAAATGGTATCACAAACACCAAAGTACAAAGAACGGTTTTTAAACCTTAACCGTTATAAAGGAGTTTCCATAATCCAAAAGTGATTGTACAACGTTCCAAAAATCACGTGGTGGACAATATAAGCCCCATCAGAAGGAATACAAAGTTTTCAAAATCCATGGATCCTTTCAAGTTTTAAAACACAATATATTTTAAAAGCTTGAGTAACGTAGCTCTTGATGCCAATTGTGGAAAACTAGAAGGGGGGTTGAATAGTTTACCGGTTTTTAACTTAATTATCTTTTGAAACTTTACGTGTAATCAACGACCTAAACTAGAGACAATATGTAATATGCAAAGATAAAGAAAGAAACGATCAAACCACAACACAAGTGTTTATCGTGGTTCGGCTACAAGGACTCTTTTTCCTTGCCCTACTCCACGCCCCGAGTATCCAACTCGAGAGTTTCTTTCACTAGTCAACAAGCTCCTTTCACCGGTGGAGAAAACCATACACGTCGCTTACACAAGATTTCCGACACAAAGCTAGATGTCGAGTCTTTTACAAGGGTACAACCACTCCCGTCACACTATGTATTTTAAGGCATAAAATACTAACCGATCACAACTTGAATATACACAATCAAATGAAGTATAAACTACACGAAGTCTATACAATGCTAAGCTAACAAGTCTTGCAACTTTGTGTAGAGTACTTGTAACTTTGATAAGAAATTGTGAACTTCTTTGCTACAAGAGAGCTTCACACAAAATGAAAATGTTAATGGGTTAGATGAATGATGTATGTGTAAAATGTAATAAGAAGTGATGGGGATTTTCTTGCAAGTGACTTGGTATTTATACCCAAACCAACCAGACCACTGGCAGAACCAGCGGAACCAAAACAAGGGTTCCGCCCTGGTATCCCCAGGGTTCCGCCAGGTCTGACAGTCAAAGCTCACAAGAAATCTTTCCATATCTAGCAAGGTCACATCAACTTATTTCTAGTCAAACACACATTGAATAAACTTGGAATCCTTCCAAAATGTGTAAGAGGTCTTATGGAAAGTCAAACACACAATCTTTCCATAAATGCCCATGATGTGATGTAACACTTTCTTTATTAAGAAATATGAAAGTGTTATGTCTAATATGAAATGTAAATGTAGCAAATGAAGTCTAGTTATGCAAGACTTAAACTCTAATTATGTTTTACTAAAAACTAAAGTTTACACTTTGTCGTTAACAAAACTGTTTTTAGGCGATATTTGTATTAAAAAGACAGATATGTCATATACAAAGACAAGAATACGTCGTATTGCCTTCCTGAGACAGAATCACAGAAAATCTAAATCACACAAAAACTAATGAAAACAAATAAAAACTAAAATACCAATAAATCAAATTAAAAACAATCTTTCCCCGGCAGCGGCGCCAAAAACTTGATGTGCTTTTTATAGTCTATAATTTTATACCAAGTTTTAACTTATTTATTGCCGAACTAACCTATAGACTCTAAACACTAACGAGCAGTTTGTGGATTTTAGAACAAATCCAAGGATCGTTTTGAGCACTAGGGATAACAATAACAATGATAAGAACATGTACGCAGTGGAATAAACAAAACATCATTATTATTGAAACAAGGTTTCTTCGTCATCATCTCTAAAAACTATTACAAGTACGATAAGGCCCAATTCTACTTGATCAAGTGTAGAACGGTTACTAATCTAACAAGAATCATAAGATCCTTGAGCCTTAAACAAACACATAAACTACCTGGACATTTTTCCCCTAACGCTAGGTTCCGACACACACTTTTCCTGGTGTTTACATCTTTGACACACTTAAAAACTACGTCCCATGTCCTCTTTATATACTAGAGGAGTAGGGTTACAAAAGACTACAAAGGACTAATAAGTAAAATCCTCTTCAGCAAGCAAGTCCCTTATGTTTCATTATTCATCATTTGAAGAATTCTTCCTTTGTCTGCTTAAGTCCTTCATCTTTCATATGTTTTGTCTTATCAACTCAAATATAATTCCCAACAATCTTCCCCTAGTTGATAATGAAAAAACCAAATAAAGCACGAACTTCCCCTGAAGCTAATATATATGAAAGATAACGACTTCTCCTTAAACCATGCAATGTCACCAAGGATCTTCAAGTTGCAGCTTCTAAGTACTTCTTCCCCTTTTTGTCATAATCCACTAGGAGACGCTATGTAAATGAAACTTTGATCTTCACAACCATGAACCACTATCATACTTCCAATCCAGGTTTCCAATGTCTCGAATTACCCACCATTAAGAACACCAAAAAGCTTACTATAAATGAACTCAAGACAATAATCCTAAACTGTTAGTAATAATAACAACTAGCAGTTGTAAAAACCTCCCCCTCGAATGATGCATGTAAATGGTTAAACATTTTAACATTAAGCTTCCCCTGAAACCCATCTGTTGAGCA